>VXCM01006892.1:0-24613 GCA_014773175.1 Lucifuga dentata | reverse complement strand
GATGGAGGCAGATGATTCGCTGTGGTGACCCCTGAAGGGAAAGCCCAAAGGAAAAGAAGAAGAAATCATTTAGGATTTTATGAATTGAACCTCTCTGAACATGTCTTGGGTGTGCATTTAAAGTGCACTCATACTGTGTAAATAAAATAGTTTTGCATAATATCTGATGATACAAGTTGAACTTGTTTTGCTTTTTCATATTCATGTAGAACAAAACTGACTACCAGTACATACAAGTCCTCAGTTTACACTGTATGTCTCGAGCCCCTTTCACCTAAAAATATTCAAATCCATGAAGAGTAAAAGTAGCCATAATAGAAAATGGGTGGAGGTTACTAAATTTATTCAAACTTCTATCTCAGTGTATTAACAATATATTTATGCATGTAAATACACATAATTAACATCCCCAGTAAATTATTAACTATGGCTGTGGAAAAGATTTTGCTATGTTGAGTTTTTTTTTTTTTTTNACACACACACACACACACACACACACACACACACACACACACACACACACAGTTAAACGTTAAAGCCAAAATGACTTCTGATTGGCCAGCTGACAAAGTGCTCCGAATCATAACACTGACAATAATTAGATTCATTAATCACAATTTGAGGACAGAATAATGAAACTGAATTACTAATTAGCACATTTAATGTTCCTTATATAAATATCTGTACCTTTCTATACATTTTACAAGATTTTACATTTTACAAGATATTTAAATGGAAACTGAATTAAATTAAATCTTCATGAATAGTTTTAAAATTATCATTGATGAAAATTATTCATGGATTATAACCAGCTGTTGCAGTTTTGGTCACTAGGGGCGCCAGAGTCTCACTAACGGTTGCATGCACGCGCAACGTAGTGAGTAACAGTTGCAGTACGGTCAGAGCACCCTCCCAGCGGAGATCTCACCGAGAGGAGAGTAGCCAGGAAACTTCATGTCTGCAAGTTTTACTTATATAAGCGCCACAGAAATATTTCATTCAGACAGAAAAAGTTTATGAGAGCTCCGTGAGAGTTGAGGGACACATGGCAGCAAGTGAGCTGTACTGCAAGGTAAGCTAATGGGGTAATTATGTCTGTTGTCCAGGTCGTTCAGCGGTTCACCTAGGCTACATTTGTCTTAGATAGTGTGGTTTTTCCAAATGCCGTTCAGTTACTGATGTTTCTTTGAATCTCTCCTCTGCTTTAAAAGCTCCTTCGATTGCTTTGAAAATCTGCTTACATTACGTTTTATCCTGTTCTTCTTTGATATACCGTGTCCATCCATCCATCCATCCATTATCCTCCGCTTATCCGGGTCCGGGTCGCGGTGGCAGCAGACTAAGCAGATCAGCCCACACTTCCCTGACACCGTGTCCGTTAACGTTAAACACATGACTGCTGTCTGCTGACCTTTTTTTACATGTCACTTTCTGTATTGCTGCAGTTTCATAGTTTATTACAGTAACTGGATGTTCTGACCGTGATCTGACCCTTCCTCTGTGTCCACCAGTATGCCCGTGTGTGGATACCAGATCCAGCTGATGTCTGGAAGTCAGCAGAGCTTACCAAAGACTACACTCCCGGGGACCAGACACTTGCCCTGCAGCTGGAAAATGGCATGGTGAGAGGATATTCATCCACACACACACCCCCCCCTCCCCCACACACACACACGCGAGGCACTAAGGTGGAAATAAGCGTGTGTTCTGTCATAGAGCCATGCACATATTTCTCTGCCTTCACTGGCATTCAGTTCTCATAAATCTCTGTACTGTGGGCTTATGTAAGGCAGCTGTGATGTTTGGTGAATGCAATGAGATTCTTCAGCAAGACAAAAAAGATAAACATCTGCCTGCAAAAACTCTGCAAATACAAGAAATCTTAGGAGTATATTTGTTCCAAGATGAATAGTTTCAAATTTGGGCTGCAAGCTGTAGAAATGTCTTTACTCAGTGCTGTTGCTACCTGCAGCTGTGGTGTCAAGTTTGGGCATGCTCTCCAGGTATTGAAATGAGGTCAAGATATTATCGAGGTTGAGCATGAACAAGCTAACCTCAGTGTTTGCTAGGTAGCTTTAACATGAAGTATAACTGATGCTAGTGGTTTATGTTTTTTGTGTTGATTTCTACAAAGAAATCAGCCGCTCTCTTTAAATTAATGGATAAGTTCTGTCTTGTATCTTTCTAGGAAGTGAATTGCAAAATAGACCCCCAAACCAACAGCCTACCACCATTAAGAAACCCAAACATCTTGGAGGGAGAAAATGACCTGACAGCTCTCAGCTACCTCCACGAGCCAGCGGTGCTTTACAATCTCAAAGTGCGCTTTATCGACTCCAAGTTGATTTACACATACTGTGGTAAAGAGCTTCATCTCCACTGATTCTCACTATCACTGTTACTGCAGACTTTGGAGCCATGTTCACTATACTGTATGACACAATCTATATTAGGCTGATTACTGTGGTGTAGCTTCTCTTAAAGGAACATCCGCTACAATTAGGGCTGGGTGCTAATCGATTAATTCGATTTTACATTTTGGCACAATGTGTAAAATGGCTGAATTGCTAAATCAAGATTTTAAAAAAAACAAAACTATTTTTAACGGGAAATGTGACAGCGGGTCACTGCCCGTCAAACAAGCCCATCCATCACGTTCGTTAATACCACGCCCATTAAGCAGCAGGTCAGATGTGTGTCAAGATGTAACAAACCCTTCCACTGAAGTTGAGCTTATTCCTAAAAAAGGTAATGTCACTTCATCACATTAGTCATTTGGAAGTGGTTCAGTTTTGTGCTTCACAGCGTCGAGCAAACCAGTTTGTAGGAGTTGCAGCTACTAAAAGTAGCAGCACTACAAATTTATTTCAGCACCTGCGACAGAAACTCACAGCTGGGTGGCAGTAGTGCTGCGAGATGCAGATGCTGCAGTTGCAAAGCGTCAGTGAAAACGCATCATTTTCAGTGTCATGGCTTATGATAACAGGGTCTTCAGAATGGTGGGAATACTGTAACATGTCAGAGGCAGCAGACAGGCTGGTGTTCCTCACATGGAACCTGTAAATTGCTATAAAAACCTTTTATTTTGCAAGTTTTTTTTTTTTTTTTNTTTTTTTTTTTTTTTTTTTTTTAGAAAGCCCTAAAAAAAAATTAATTTTATTTTAATTTTATTTAAAAGTATCATTATTTGTTTTTATTATTTTAATAAAGAAAATACTTATTTGAATCACATTTTTTATTTTATTTTTTTTGTTTTAGTTAGTTTAGAGAAAAACAAAAATCGAGTTTAAAATCAAGAATCGTCCATAAGTGTGAAAAAATTGAGATTTTATTTTTAGGCCATGTCGCCCAGCCCTAACTATAATGTATTATTAAATTTGGGATCATAAATGCATGCAAAAAAGCTGTGCATTACAATCATTGTTAATTTATCTGTAATCTATGTTAGATGGTTTGATGCAGACCATTTGAGATTTCTGGTTTGGTTTCAGGTATTGTCCTCGTTGCCATCAACCCATATGAGAACCTGCCTATCTATGAAGCTGACATCATTAGTGCCTATAGGGGGCAGAACATGGGAGACATGGACCCTCACATATTTGCGGTGGCAGAAGAAGCATATAAACAGATGGCTAGGTTTGCCACAACTAAATCATTTCAGTTTACATTATAAACCAAGTAAAGTATTCATTTCCTTTTAGACTGATAGCTTGTGATTCTTTTAGTTGATATCTGTCTTCGCTCCTTCTTTCTCAGAGACGAGAGAAACCAATCTGTCATCGTGAGCGGGGAATCAGGGGCTGGCAAAACCATCTCTGCTAAGTATGTTATGCGGTACTTTGCCACAGCCAGTGGTTCCTCTGGTGAGGCCAGTGTTGAGGAGCAGGTCCTCGCCTCCAACCCCATCATGGAGGTAAGGTTTGGCACTGCAGGAAAATACAACTTATAAAATTATTTGAGCTTACCAGGAGTGTTTCTTTTAGGCATTTGGGAATGCTAAGACAACGAGAAATGACAACAGCAGCCGATTTGGGAAATACATTGAAATTGGATTTGACAAGAAGCACCATATAATTGGGGCCAACATAAGAACGTATCTCCTGGAAAAGTCTAGAGTAGTGTTTCAGGTGAGTTTCAGCTGTGTTCGACGTACATCTCCTTAAAGGACCATACTACCCATTTTGCATGTTTGAGCCAAATATTTTCAATTTTCATCCACATAACGTTACTGACAATCATTTCCCAAAGCATACTACTGGAACAGTGAATTAAAAATGTTTTTCCTACCTTCCAGACCGCCATTGTTTCAGTTCATTCTGGTATGCTACTAAAATCAACTTGTTGATACTTGAAACGTTCTTAGGATAGGTAATCATAGTGAACAAGACATGTATTCATGTTTTTTTTAGAAGTTACTTTATGTTAGCATTTAAGCGCAATAAAAAACACGGAGTGAATGTATGTCTCCACTGGGGAATATAGTCCCAAAAGAAGACGTGCATTTATCAAAAAACTTAAACGAGCGTGACTTCATAAGGCTGCGTAACTATTAACAGCTGAAACATTGATTTTTAATTGCTTGAATATTTGATTTTTAAAGATTAAGAGATTTTGCAAAATAACAGGAAAGCTGAAATACGGTTTTATCCTTTGGGAAATGATTGTCAGTAATGTAACGTGTATGAAAATTGAATAGATTAGGCTCAAACATGCAAAATGGATGGTATGGTCCTTTAAATGGGAGGTAACTTACATTCAATGCCTGAATGACTGTTTGTGTGTTTCCATCTACTGTGTTTGAGTGGTACTGAATATTTTTGCAGGACGACTAGTAGAATTCATCCTTCACATTTTGAATCTGTCTACACTATTTTTAGGCCCATGGAGAACGGAACTATCATATATTCTACCAGCTATGTGCTTCTTCACATTTGCCAGAGTTTAAAACCTTCAGGTTGGGTATGTGGGCCCCCAAATACGATTCATTACTTCACTCCCCTCTTATTTCTATTGGTAAGGTAATGTTTTTTAGTTAAAGGCCTTTTTACCAGTTCTGTTATCATATTCTGTATCATTAATATGTGAAGGTGGCGCTGATGACTTCCACTGTACTAATCAGGGTCAGAACCCAGTCATAGATGGAATGAATGATGCCACAAACATGCAGGGTACCAGGAGAGCTTTGTCATTGTTAGGTGAGTCTTAGTAACTCAATTAATAATGACACATATTGAAAATTTTAAAAAAAACAGTACATATAAATTGATTATTTCCGCTTTGGATTACACGACTGATGTCATTTAATTATTGTTTTATTCTTTTTTTTTTTTTTTTTTTNTTTTTTTTTTTTTTTTTTTTATCTCAGGAATCGATGAAAGTGATCAAATGGCACTTTTCCAAATTCTGGCAGCTATTCTTCACCTTAGCAATGTGGAAATCAAAGATCAGTCAGCAGACAAAAGCAGCATCTTGGTAAATACTGATTGTATTGTGTAATTTGTATGTATTACTGTTTTGCATAATATGCATGATGTGTAGTGTTTTTTTTTTTTTTGACATTGTGTTTGAATGATTTTATGTCTAGATTATCTGGACCTTAAGCCTATCTTAACTCATTATTGTTTATTTGTTTCCAGCCAGACAATCGGCACCTGTTGGTGTTTTGTGAGTTGATGGACGTGTCCTATGAGGAAATGGCCCACTGGTTATGTCACAAAAAGCTGAAGACAGCTGCAGAAACTTATGTCAAGCCTGTCCCCAAAACAACCGCGGTCAACGGCCGAGATGCCCTGGCCAAGCACATCTATGCCAGACTTTTTGAGTGGATTGTTGGTTGCATTAACAAGGCCTTAAAATCTACACTGAAACAGCACTCCTTTATTGGTGTGCTTGACATTTATGGGTGTGTTTTCATCTCTATATATGTGTTTTTTTTTCCATTAATATTCCACAGATGGTACTACATGCTTTTAATTCTTTTTGTTTTTTTCAGATTTGAAATATTTGATATCAACAGTTTTGAACAGTTTTGCATCAATTATGCCAATGAGAAGCTTCAGCAACAGTTTAACATGGTAAGTGTCCTTCTTTACTGCTAACATCATCATTTTCTAGTCAAAACGTGTACTCAAATCATGTTTGCTGTCACTCCCTCCAGCATGTGTTCAAACTGGAGCAAGAGGAGTACATGAGAGAGCAGATCCCTTGGACCCTGATTGACTTCTATGACAACCAGCCATGTATTAATCTGATTGAGGCCAAGTTGGGTGTGCTGGACCTTTTGGATGAGGAGTGCAAAGTAAAATACTGTGTTTTCCAGTCTCTGTTTTTAGTTGCTCCACAGTGGAAGGATTTCTAGCATTCTGTTTGGAGGATATGAGTAAGGCCGTGACTAACCGGTGTGTCAACTGTTTTCTTTTCCATAGATGCCGAAAGGCTCTGACAAAACATGGGTCCAGAAACTTTACAACCTTTTGAAGACGAATCCTCAGTTTGAGAAACCAAGATTATCAAACAGAGCATTTATCATCCACCACTTTGCAGACAAGGTACTTTAGATAAGCCAGAAGATAAAGCACAGCTGTATGACTAAAGTTTTGTAGTCACATGCACCAAGACCAGTGTGGTGAAACAGTTAATTGCCTAGTCTGCGCAGATTCATATGTCAGAGGTTTTATGCATTCACCATAAATGTGTCATAATTCTACCTACTAGAGTAGTCCTAATCAATCAGGTTGAGCTTCTGGATGATGAAAGAGACTTTTCAGTCAAGGAACATTTTCTTGAAGCAACACTGTTTTGCGCTTTGTTTTCAGGTGGAGTACCAGTGTGAGGGCTTCCTGGAGAAAAACAAGGACACAGTCGATGAGGAGCAGATAAATGTGCTGAAAACAAGCAAGGTGCAATGATGTGTTTTGTTGGGGTTTTTTTTTCCAATTATTTATTAACATATACTTAGTGTGTTCTCATTCCTGATCCTTCCCAATGAGTTAGTCTTTGTGGAAGTCACAGTGACTAAGTGTATAAGTGTGAGAGGGATTGTGTGAGAAGTAGAGAGGAGTGTGTGAAAGAAAGGGAAGGGAAGGAGGTGTGTGGATGGTCCATGGTTATAGTCTGAGGATAAAAGCTCCTCCTGAGTCTCTCAGTCCTCGTCTTGTGGCTGCAGAGGCTTCCTGACCTCAGTAGCCTGAACAGTTTGTGTTCAGCATGAAATTCAACATAATCTCCATTTACCTAAGAGCACATTACTTTTAATTCTGTTGTGTTGTAACTCGCTGTGCACACCCTAGAATTGTTTCACCATAACTATTGGAGGAAATGCGTACACCCTCTCAGGGCTTTTATACAGAATACAGTGCCACCTGCTGTTCAGTGGCAACCTGCTCACTTATTTCTGAATGTTCTTTTCAGTTTGATTTGCTGCTGATGCTGTTCCAGGAGGATGAAGCTGCAGGTTCTAGTGGCAGGCCCTCTGTTAGTGCAAGGCCTGGTCAGGCACAAAGGGGGCATAAAAAGACTGTTGGGCTGCAGGTAGGAGCATAAAAGGAATATGGCATATGAGATTTGGAGGTATGGATAACTTGTCATACAGTAACAGTTGTCAAACTCATGGAAAAGAAGAAATGTTTGTAATTGCATGGAAAGTTATTAAAGGACCATACCACCCAGGCATGTTTGAGCCTAATATATTCAATTGTCATATACATTACGTACCGTATTTCAGCTTTGGCAATCTTTCCTTTGGCAATCTTTCAAAATCAAATATTCAAGCAATTACACCCATCTTAAAAACTGATGTTTCGCCTGCTAATAGTTATGGCCTTATGAAGTCACAGTTATTAAAATTTGTTGGAACGTGCAGGTCTTCTTTTGGGACTATATTCCCCAGTGGAGACATACATTCTCCACACTTTTTTATTGCGCTTAAACGCTAAAACAGCGTAACTTCTAAAAAAAACCTGAATACACGTCTTGTTGGTGATGATGGATTACCTATCCCAAGAACGTTTCAAGTATCAACAAGTTGATTTTAACAGTGTAGCAGAATGAACTGAAACCAATGGAGGTCTGGAAGGTAGGAAAAACATTTTAAACCTACCGTTCCAGTAGTATGCTTTGGGAAATGATTGTCAGTAATGTTACGTGTATGAAAATTGAATATATTTGGCTCAAACATGCAAAATGGATGGTATGGTCCTTTAAACTTATAGTTGTAGAATATACAGTATACTGGCATATCATGTTTTTTCACCCCAGAACTCAGAACTTTTTTACAACCTTTATAAGTGTGTGTGTGTGTGTGTGTGTGTGTTTGTGTTTTGCGTGCTTTTCAAGGTCTAGCAAATATGGATTGTCTGTTGTATTTACTCAGTTCCGACAGTCGCTGTTTCTGCTGATGGACACTCTAAACGCCACCACTCCCCACTACGTACGCTGCATCAAGCCAAATGACCAGAAAGCACCATTCACGTGAGCAGGATGACATCATTTTTTTTTTTGCTTAATATGATTATCTGTAACACACATATAAAACAGTGGAACACTGTGTTCCTGGGAAATTGTACTGTAAAAATTGTTTTGATAAGGTATTTGTATGGATTCTTTTATGAAGCTTGGATCCTGTGAGAGCAGTGCAGCAGCTTCGGGCCTGTGGCATCCTAGAAACAATCCGGATCTCAGCTGCAGGCTTCCCATCCAGGTAGCATATCAACAACTGTATCTGGTGCAGAGCTCAGCGCCTGGAGAATCTTGTACACAAGTACATTTTGAAGTACACAGACCTATAGAACTAATTTATTTAAATATTGCAGATGGACCTACCAAGAATTCTTTGTTCGTTACCGGGTCCTAATGAAGCAAAGGGACATTCTTTGTGATCGAAAAAAGACCTGCAAAAATGTATTAGAAAAACTGATAAAGGTAGGTTGAATAAAGTGATGGAAGGGAACAAGAGATCCACCATGATTTTGATTGCATGGTAAGTGCTCCCTATATAAACACGCTAAAATGTGCCAAAGTATGCTGTGTTGTGTTGTGTTTTGCTCCTAGGATCAGGATAAATATCAGTGCGGCAAAAACAAAATCTTCTTCAGGGCTGGACAGGTGGCGTTCTTAGAGAAGTTGCGCTCTGACAAGCTTCGCATGGCTTGTGTGAAGATCCAGAAGACTATTCGCTGCTGGCTGGCCCGCAAGAAGTACCTGAGGATGAGGGAATCGGCCATCACCATCCAGAGACTTGTGCGGGGTCATCAGGCACGAAGGTGAGTGGAGAAGCCAAACAGCAATGATAAAGAGGTTTTTCAACAGCATTTCTTATACATTTCTTTTCTGTCAGTTATGTCAAGTTTCTGCGGTCGACTAGAGCAGCCATTATCATCCAACAAAATGTACGTATGTGGGCAGCCAGGAGACACTACCTGCAGCAGCGGTCTGCAGCTCTCGCTATCCAGTGCTTCTTCAGAGCCTGCATCGCTAGACAGCAGTACCATAAGGTAAAGTTCATGCTTGATGAAAAGTTAGAAGCAAATTTTCTGAAACTGTAGCATTCAAAGGGTCTCCTGTTTTGCAAAGGTTTTTGTGAAATTTAATTGTACTAATACGCCTTTCTTTGCTAAATAATGAAAATCCCATATTTCCAAAAGATTCCCAAACCCCATTTTTAAAAATCCTTGGTTTTAATGTAGCCACTGTGTATTTTTTGTGTTCTTTGTATTTTTGAGATACTCCATTTTAGTTTGAAGTGGTTTCAAAAGTTAACTCAAGTTCATCTGTGTAGTCCAATATCACATATAGTGTCTCAAAGGGCTTTACAGGGCCATGCAGCAATGGTTCCCCACACATCCCGAGCTCTCTAAAAAGACAAGAAAAAACTCCCTTTAAAAAAAAACCTCGGCATGTAAGGGAAAAATACCAAAATTTATACAATTCAGTTTTTCCTACATGGGGCTCATGGTTTGTCAGGTCAACATACACATTTCTTGTCATCACAACATCACTGGTTGCTGACTGCTCATTATTTGTTTCTTTTCCCAGTTGTTGTTTGAGCAAAATGCTGTGGTCATGCAGAGGTGGGTGAAAGGCTGGCTGGCCAGGCGGCATTATAGACGTTCCCTGGCAGCCATTGTCCTTTTGCAGAGCTGTGTACGTCGCTTGAAGGCTAAGAAAGAATTGCAGAAGTTAAAAGTGGAGGCACGTTCTGTAGAACACTTTAAAAAACTCAACATTGGGATGGAGAACAAGGTCCTCCAGTTGCAGCATAAGATCAATGAGCAGGTGAGAGCTCAATGACTCAACATGGAGTTTTGTCAGTGTTAGCTAGTTTTTCTGATACCATCACAATCACAAAAAAAAGCAGTTGTGCAAGACACTTTGGGTCACTGGGAGGTGTTGAATCACATGCACAGCATGATGTGTGTGCATCTCTCCCTGCAGCATAAGGAGAACAGAGAGCTCACTGAAAGACTGAGTGTTGTGGAGAAGACCCAGGCTGTGGAGAGAGATAAACTGAGCAGAGAGATTGAAAACCTGCGTGGATCGGAGCAGGAGGCCAGAGCAAAGTCAGAGAGACTCCCTTCACTGCTGGAGCAGCTCTCCTTCCTCCAGCAGGAGCTGGAAAACACCTGCAGAGAGAAAGAGGATCTGCAGGAGCAGGCAAGAGCCTACAGGAAGAAGACACAACAGGTAGGCATACCCCACATTCATCAAGGTTTAATAACACTTATGGCTGCCAATTTCACTTGGTTTTGTTTCTTTAGTATTGAGTTCTTGTGATGTTTGTTGTGATTATTTATATGTTATAATTCATTGGTCTTTCTGCTTGTGACATGTGCAGTCATTTCTTCTGCTGTATGCTGCATGTGCTGCTGTTTTATGATTAAACAGTGTCTTCTTGTGTTGCTCAGAAACAGTCATATGTATCTGTAAAAATCACATAGTAATAATATTTATTTGAAAATGTTTTACACAAAGAACAAAATGAAATACAAAGCACATATTTATGATTATTAGGAGGAAGTTTTTTGTTTAATCCCCTTTTTCATTTTGTGGGCCTTTTCTGAACTTTGAATGACATTTTCCCGTTTTTTGTTTTTTTTTTTTCATTTCTGAACTTGATAGATGTAGCTACAGCATAATGAGTGGGAACACATTATTTTTCTTCACACATTCAGATGGTAGAACAGCTAAATGTGAAGAATAGCTTGTTGAGCAGTGAGAATGCTAATCAGAACAAGCTGATCCTGGAACAAGCCCAACAGTTAACAGGTACCGAGCAATCCACCTCAAGCATCCACAGTTTACCAGCAATTACCGTATTTAACATAAATAAACAAGCAGACTTTTTTCAGAGATTAAAACCAATGCTGAGAACACCAAACAGCTGGAAAAGGATTTAAGTGAAGAACGCTGCTGCTACCAAAATCTGCTGAGTGAACACCTGCATCTAGAGGAGCGACACAGAGACCTGATGGAGGAGGCAGAACGCAGCAAGGTGAGCAGCTGATCACCTGCTTCACCTGATGTTCAAATTGCAGTAAAAGGTGTCATTTGATCCCTTCTGAAGGATGGTACAACAACATGGTGATTTCACAGTGCTGCCATAAACAATCACACTGTGTTAACAGGATCTCAGAGTACAAAACAAGAGTGTGCGTTACACGCAGCAGAAGATGTGCATTGGTCTACGTAAAAAAAATATATCAACAAACATGTCATCAGATTTTTATGATCGAACAAATGTTTGGCTGTTTGGTCATTTCTGTAACGTTCTTTGTTTCACCCACAAACAGAGCTCAAGTAAATCTAATCACAAGAGGACAGACTCCACCTGCAGCCAGAACTCAGAGTTTACGCACAGCTTAGGCTCTACTGAGGACGAAGACAGCCCTATGCAAACAGAGGTAATATAAAGACTACATGATAGCATGATGCGTGAGCCGAAATGTCTATGGCTGGATTTACACTACAAGTCTTGATGCTCAATTCCGGTATTTTGCCGAGATCAGATTTTTTGTTCAGCATATTTACATTTCCTTTTTTAAGCGTCTCATATCTGATACCTGTGTTTACACGCTTTAACCTGCAGCAGCCCGGATGCAGCTATGCGTGCGTACATTTCTGAGATGGATGTAAACAAAACACTTTAATAGACTAAGATCAGAGAACTATTTAAAAATATGATCAGCGGGTTAGAAAGTTTAACATGCAGAGAGAATCATCTGATATGTTGTTTGAGCATTTATCTTGCCCATCAGGACATGTATTTTCGTTGGTTAATTACGGAGGAGAAGTGGGTGTTTTGCTGCTCTAACAGAGCCTGTTATCACACACAAACATGTCTGTTTGACATAAACACACACCAATATGTCTGATATAGTATATATAGTATGTCCTCCATTTCTATTTACAGAGAGCGATCAACATGTTGATTGCTTACATCATTCACATGCAGATAACGTAGAACGTTACGTAGGAGTTGGTATGGGAAGGTAATTCTGATCTGTGTATTTAGACAGCAGCCACTTCGGCTGATATCCGAATACGTATCTGATTTATTTCCACATTATGCAAGTGGCCCAAAATGGATCCGATTGATTCCATGTGTTTTTTTACCATTTACATCTTCAGGAAGCGTAGCTGATATGTGTCACATGGGAGCAAAAGATCAAAATCAGGTCACGTGTATGGTCATGTAAATCCAGCCTATGAGAGCACAGAGGCTTGACCTGGTTAATTGGTTCTGACACATCATTACATGATACAGAGTTAACATCTTGCAGAGGAAAAAAGGTAAAAGATAGTAAAAAGTGAAAATACCATTTTCTGTATGATCCAAATACAAAGTCCAAATACTAGACTCAGTATAAATGTTAAAAACAAATGTGAGCTCAGGTGCAGCAGCACTGGGAGAGAACAAAATACACTTTGAAAAGCCTGAAAATGTGTAAAATATAGAAAATGACAACTCTGAAAACACTTAGCTTTATTACAAACTGCAATGTCAGTTTACATTTTTAACACACACTGATGCACCAAAGCCATTTTGGAGTGACTACGTTGTCAGATGAGGAGGAAGGACAGAGACATCATGTGTCTGCATCATTTCCTCTGGTTTTGTGTTTTCTTTGGCTCTGATTGATGGTGTGCAGATACTTTCAATGATCTGAGCATGAATGGCTGTAACATTTTACGGTGCAAAAACTGAGACATAAGGGGTTGTAAAAGAGGCGTGTCAGTCAGTGTTTACTGTGTTTTGTTCGGATAAGACGGAGGCCACAGTGGATCTGCCAGTCCTCTTGAAGATCCAGAGAGGATTGAAGGAACTTGAGCAGGAGAATCAGTTTCTACAGCAGCAGCTGGATAAGAAGGAAGAAGCCCAGCAAGAAAAGGCCAAAGTATGGACTGAAATTCTGAAGTTCTTTTTTGGTTGATACTCATGATTGTGGCTGATATTCAGTATTTGTGTTATATTTTTCTAAGGAGGTGGAAGAGCAAAGAACTGTTGGCAGAGCAGAACTGGATTTGGAAGTGCTGAAGGTATGACTGACTCAGGCACACATATTTTGAGACATACAACTCATTTTTACTTTATCAAGTGCAGAGTTTGCCCTCTACTGCCCACCAAAAGATAACAATCAGACATAAACACCATTTGAAAATAGTTCTCAATGCAAAATCACCATCCTTTAGAAATACTGAAAGGTTAATGTTAGCAAAATGTCATTTGTAGTTGTGTCTGATTTGTTTACCTCTGTGTAAATCCCATTCAGCGGCGTGAACTGGAGTCTGAGAACAACAAGTTGAAGCAGGATCTGAGTGAGCTGCGGCAATCTCTGACCAGTGAGAATAGCACGACGGCGCCCTCTGCCCCAGGCTCTCTGCCCTACAACACACTGCTGGAACAATTCAACACCCTCAATGAGATGTTGGAGATGAGCAAAGAAGAAGTGCTACTCCTCCGATCTCATATGGTCCGCCAAGAGGCTCTTAAATATAAGGTGAGAGAGCAGAATACATTTGTCATGATTTTGTGTTTTGCACGCAACTGACGTCACACCTTGAAAGCACATGTTCTGTTTGGACTATAATAGGACTCTGCACTGGGAGAAGGCGTGAAATTAGATCTCAGCGAAATTCCTTCTTTTCAAGATCCAGACAGGTAAGTTTCTCAGCTTCCATTCAAATTTGAATCTTTGAAAAGCGATGTGCCATTTACATCTGTATCGCGTATCATTCCTCAGAGCCGCTGACATTCACACACTGAATGAAGATGGGGAGCTGTGGTTGGCATATGAAGGTTTGAAAGAGACCAACAGGTAAAGAAGTAATATTGCTTATTTCCTTCATGAAGCTTAAGCTGTATGAAGTTGGACTCTAACCGTCCATCCTGCTCCAGGCTTCTGGAACACCAGCTGCAGGTGGAGGGGCAAACTCACCGAGAAGAACTCGAGAAGCTCCAGGAGGAGGTGCGCAGGATGAAAGAGGAAAAGAAGGAGCAGCAGAAGTTCTTGGACCAGAGCCTCCTCCTGCCTGAAGATGCCCGCATCGAGGCCAGCCTGCATCACGAGATTGCACGGCTCACCAATGAGAACCTGGTGGGTGTTCTCATTTAGCAATCTAACCCGTGATCCACTGGTGATAGATGATAGTGTCTGATAGCGATTGTATTATTCCACCATTTCAAGCTCATTTAGGTCTTAACTGGATCTGTATCGGTAAAACGGCTCTTATATTTTACTTTTTCAAACAAGATAGGTAATGTTTTTAAAACGTTTAAGGATGGTTTCTATTCGCTAAAAAGAGTTTTCACCATTTTATATTTACAGGTGTATGCATTAATTTTACTTTAGTTTTGCTTCTTAATAATCTATTATGTTTGCATAATTTTAGGACCACCTGGAACAGAAATGGAAACAGGACAAAACCATTCGCAAGTTGAAAAAACAACTTGCATTCCTCATGAAAAAAGTTGAGGAATCTGAAGGTAATCACACAGTACTAAAAGCATTTATGTGATTTCTAATGCAGGATTAATCCTGTGGTTTCTCATCCTGTGGCCTTTGCTGTGTTTAGTGAGCGCTGAAGACAAAAGTAAGGCCTCTGTGATGAGCGCTCCTGTCCGATCAGTGACTATTACCCGCAAGGAGAAGGAGTTTCAGGGCATGCTGGAGTACAGGAAAGGTGACGAGAGCCGCTTACTAAAGAATCTGGTCTCAGGTATGCCAAGCCTTTCCTGACTAAAATAATATGCATGTATTATTAGAAATACATACAAAGATTTTTCACACACAGAGGACATAATGATTGGAGGATGATGTTCCGGTGTGTTGTCATCATCCCAGAGCTGAAACCCCGTGGCGTAGCAGTCAACCTCATTCCTGGTCTTCCTGCGTACATCCTCTTCATGTGTCTACGATACGCTGACAGTATTGACGATGATCACAGAGCCAGCACACTGCTTAACTCCACCATCATAAGTATCAAGGGGATCATCAAGGTGCAGTATATAACTGTACTTTCGCAAATGAACTTATTGATGCAATTACAAAAAAAGATTTTGTTTTATTGTTTTATAGAAAAGAGGAGATGATTTTGAACTGGTGTCATTCTGGTTGGCCAACACTTGCCGGTTACTACATTGTCTAAAACAATACAGTGGGGAGGAGGTGAGTTTGACATGATTTTTGCCTCCAGTACTATTCTTAACTGCTGTTAACTTACTGCTGTTCAGTTAACTATGGATTCTGTATCTCTGTGCAGGTCTTCATGAAGCATAACACAGCTAAGCAGAATGAACACTGCCTCGCCAACTTTGAACTGTCAGAGTACCAGCAGGTGTTTTGTGACCTGGCCATCCAAATCTACCGACAGCTCATCAAATGCATGGAGGAGATTCTGCAGCCCCTGATTGGTGCAGAGACATAACCATTATACCTTTAAATTATCTCACTAGATCTGATTGCCAACACGAAGTTCCTTAAATGTCTGACAATAACAGCAGCTTTCCCCGTTTGGTTTTGTATGTGTAGTGGCGAGTATGCTGGAGCATGAAGCCATTCAGGGCGTTCTGGGGTCCAAACCAACAGGGTTGAGGAAGAGAAGCTCCAGTTTTCCAGAAGAGGAGGCTGTTACATTGGAGACGCTCCTCCAGCAACTTGGCGTCTTCCATACGACCATGACCCAGCACAGCATGGACGCCGAGCTGATCAAACAAGTGGTGAAGCAGCAGTTTTACATCATCTCTGCCGTCACCCTGAACCACCTGCTGCTGCGGAAAGACATGTGCTCCTGGAGCAAAGGCTTGCAGATCAGGTACAGCAGAGTGCTCCCAGAAATTTATACAAGGACAGTACAAACTGGATCGTATCAGTCTGTGAAAACACCGTCCAAGCTTTCTCAGGTGGTATTTCAAACAGCCACCAGTGTGACTGTAACACAACTTGTCTGTGGCTGCAGGTACAAAGTGTGGCAGCTGGAGGAGTGGCTGGCTGAGAGGGATCTGACCGATTCTGGTGCCAAGGAGACTCTGGAGCCTCTTGTGCAGGCTGCTCAGCTTTTGCAGATAAAGAAGAAGACCGAGGCAGACGCCCAAGCCATCTGCAACATGTGCACTGACCTCACAACAGCACAGGTCCTTCATCAGCAAAAGAACCAACTCCTTCACATCTGTACAAATACTTTTACTTCTGCTCTGACAATTTAAATTTTCTCATCAGATTGTCAAAGTGTTGACCTTGTACACTCCTGTAATTGAATTTGAAGAACGAGTGCCAACTACTTTCATCAAAACCATTCAAGTGAGTAGCCAGAACGTTTTTTTTTTTAACCAGTGTGTGCTGGAGTGTACAGCACTCTTCATCCCATAATAATACCATTCATCAGCTTTTATAACCGTGTCTGCTTTTGTGTGCCGTCATTAGGGCATTTTGAAAAACAGAGTTGAGCCATCCACGTTGACGAAAGATACTAAGAAGATCTTCTCCATCACCCTTCCCTTCACACCCTCCTCAGTGGCTTTGGAGACTATCCAGATCCCTGCCAGTCTTAATCTGGGCTTCCTCACACGCATTTAGATATTTTACCTGATACTTGCACCCTATGGAGGATTAAAAATGACTTAATTATAAATAACTAAATATATATGTACATAAATAAAAGTGCACATAAATAATGTGCAAATAAAAGTGCAAATAATTAAATGTGTAAATAAATGTGTAAATAAATACAAAATCAATGTAAAAATAAAAAACTAAAAAATAAATATATAAATAATATATTGTTTTTACTTACTTACTAATGCAGTGCCTGTTGAAAACATGTCAGGCCTGGCTTCATGGTGTGTGCCGCAGCCTGCCACAATTTTGTTTTGCACGTCCTTGTGAGCTAGCTTGGTTTGCTATACGGGGACAGGTTGAGACCCATTGGACCGGAGCATATGCTGGTGCTCCCAGAGCGTATCCTGCCACGCACCGACTACTTTTTATTGGCACAGCTCAATTTGAGAACCGCTCATCCAAACAACTTGGCACCACGACACTGCACGTCCTTTGGTACTGAGTAATGAACCTAGAATTTCAACTTCATACAGCGCCGGGAACTAGAGATGATGGCGCCACAGACTTATTTATAGTTAGATGTATTCTTTTTTAAGTGTGTGTGTGTAATATTAAGAGGTGAATAGGACATGTCAAATATTTTGTTTGCAGTTTTTACAGATTAGCCCTTATTCAATGTGACAAAGAGAGGTGTTGGTATTGCTCAAAAGCCACATTATCAGGGCTTCTGTCTGTTGAATAATGCCGATCCTCATATCATACACATATTTTAGGATCTTTACAAGATTTAGAAATTATCCTTAAGTGCTACCTCTCATTTTATTTCTTTATAACCAGGATTCAGTGTTGACCATGTACTGTATTCCTCTAATGGGATGTGAACAGCCCACAGCTCTCCTTTGCTCACAGCAAGACATCATATTTTAACCCGAAAGATTTCATATTCAGCTGCAGTCCCTTGGCAGGTCACAAGTAAAAAAAAAAACAAAACATATAGACACTAACAACATAATACATTAAAGGACCATACCATCCATTTTGCATGTTTGAGTCTAATATTCAATTTTCATACATTATGTTACTGACAATGCTTTCCCTAAGGATAAAATTGTATTTCAGCTTTCCTGATATTTTGCAAAGTCTCTTTCAAAATCAAATATTTAAGCGATACACCCACCTTAAAAATCGATGTTTCACCTGCTAATAGTTACACAGCCTTATGAAGTCACGGTCGTTTAAATTTTTCCATAAACACAGGTCTTCTTTTGGGACTATATTCCCTGTGGAGACATACATTCACTCTGTGCTTTTTATTGAGCTTAAACGCTAAAATTACATAACTTCTAAAAAAAAAAAAAAACCTGAATACACGTCTTGTTGGCGATGATGGATTACCTATCCCAAGAACCTTTCAAGTATCAACAACTTGATTTTAATAGTGTACCAGAATGAACTGAAACCAATGGCAGTCTGGAAGGTAGGAAAAACATTTTTAATTCATTGTTCCAGTAGTATGCTCTGGGAAATGATTGGCAGTAATGTTACGTGCATGAAAATTGAAAAAAATAGGCTCAAACATGCAAAATGGGTGTTATGGTCCTTTAAGAATCAGCATGGAAGAGGATGTGTGTGTATATTGAGTCCATGCACAGTAAGGAGAAGGTTCAAGTATAGCTAAAGAATAAAGTTCACAGCTGGAGAACTGCAGATGTTAGTCGGGTCTTGGTGTCAGAAAGTCTCCAAAACTACGATTAGACCAATGAGTTTGGAAATAATTGACAATGCAGAGGCAAATTATTTTCTACGTCAGGAATGTATTATCATACAGGCTACAAATCAAAAATCCAGCAAACCGTTAGTATGAAGCAATGATTGTTGCTCTAATTAGCTGCAGCTTAAAATACTGTATGTTGTGCACTTATTTACCTGAACAATTAAAGTTTTGACCACAACTGTTCAACATGCCCAGATTTTAAAGGACACATTTCAGCCAATCAGAAATAAGTATTTTACTGGACATGGTGTAAACTGGAAAATAGATGTTAGAGATCTCAGATAAATTTCAGATACCGTACATCAGATGATGAAGTCCAAGAAACTGTAGCTAGCTGATTTTCTGTTATGACACATTAGTGACCTTTGTATCTGTGTTTATAAGTAATATTACACATATTAAGTTGATTATGGTCATATTTGTGTTATTTGCTTATACAAAAAGAGATAATCCAACATGTAACATCCAAAACTGTAGATTTCAGAGGAAAGATACAGAATGTAAAATTTGGGACGACATGGTTGATGTGGTCGTTATGTAGGTCAGATTTTCCTACGTGTAAATATCACATCTCATAATAAGGACATAATTTTAAATCAACACAGGAATATGCATCTATTGTACTGTAGTCAGACCAAAATTACAAAGCAAAAACATAACATATATATAAAATAAACAAAAAATGAATCTGAACAAGGACAATTTTTATTATATACATCGCCACATGTGGATGTACATAGGTGGGAAAAAAGAACAGAAAAGATTTATAAGTTGGAATTTTAGAACACTGCATGTTGTTGATGCTGGTTCTTGTTTTTTGGTTTTCTCTTGTTTGATAAAAACATCAACTACTGAAATCCCAAAATATATATACAACAAATATATGCAACACTACAAAACAGTGCACAAATTTCAAACTGAGCAAGCTATATATCTTTCTATTAAGAATAAACCCAACATAAAGACAGAGAATAGCCAAATAATGCAATGATAAATTGATTAAAATAATGTGTGTTTAGGGCAATAACAGCCAGAAATGAACATCAAAAGAGAAAAATGTATTTACAGATCATTCTGAAAAAACGAAAGATGGACCATTCAGGCCAGAGAGAAACTCAAGCCCCCATATATGTGAAAGTACATGAATTGTAACTCTTAAGGCTAACTAAATATTTAATAATAAGGAAAATAGGCTCAAATCATTGTTTTGTATTTACTGTCCCTGGATGAATTGGAAGTTGGTCACAATGTATGTGGGGCACTGAGGATCAGTGGGTTCAATTTATTTATTTGGTAGCTTCCTATTGCAGTTTAGATTATGAAACTGAGATTTACTGATAAGAGATGAGAATCCACAGAAGACTTGGTAGTTATTTTCTGCATTAGCCTCATCAATCGTCAATATTCAGGGGTTACCTGCCACAACGGAACCACTCCGCCGGCACGCCGAGTCTTTCTTACATATGAGGAAGACAGCAGAGACAAAGAGAATCAGGCCGACTGCAACCAACACGGGGATAAAAAACTGAATAGCGGCTGAACCCCACAGACCATAACTGTCATGTAGCGACTGTGTGAAAGACCATCTACTGATAGCTGCAAACTCATTCTGCATTCCCTTTATTTTCTCTAAGGATTTTTTTAATTTATCCATGTTATTTTTGTACTCTTGATACCACAAGTCATAGTTAGCCAACTGATTCTTCCTGACAGAAGCGTCGAACCCAAACGCCTTCCATCTGTCCTCGCTGTCAGGAAAGTCGCGGCGGTGAATTCTGTGTGATGCGTCTGGTGTGGTGTTGCTTTGGAACTTGTTGCTGCTGTTTTGATCCTGAAGTCCTGCATCTTTTGGAAGCACGTTGGTACCACCTGTAGAATTTGTTAGGAGGCCTTCAGGCCCTTGCCCCGCAAACTGAAGGAGGAGGTAGACCATCAGGATGAAAACCAGTTGAGCGCCTCCTACAGCGGTGATGATGAAGGCTAGACGGCATACCTCCCTCCTGTTGGACGCCTTTATGTCACTCTTTTTGTCACTCTCCTCTTGATCCCATTCCCACTGCATCCAGAGAGGCTGGTGGTCTTCTGGGTCTGTCAAGCAGAGGTCTAGGTAGGAGCTGGTTCCTTCTTGCAGCGAGTTGTCCAGATTCATTCTGCCTTTCCCTGTGGCATGTGTCGTCTAAAGCACCTGGTATGGTTCCTTCCACCTGGAGGGGAGGGGAGACGGACTCGATTAAAAGACTTCAGAAAAGCAAAATCACCTTTTTCAAAGTCAAGTCTTGGCTCATCTCAAGGAACCAGAAGTCTTGTTGATGCTTGAAAACGATGTTTCCTGAGGACAGATGTTCCATGATGTCCCACATTAAAGGACCATACCGGCGATCGTGCATGTTTGAGCCTAATACATTCAGTTTTCATACACGTAACATTTCTGACAATCATTTCCAAAGGATAAAACCATGTTTCAGTTTTCCTGATATTTTGCAAAATCTCTTAATCTTTCAAAATCAAATATTCAAGCCATACACCCACCTTAAAAATCCACGTTTTGCCCACTAATAGTTATGCAAAATTATGAAGTCACGGTCCTTTAAATTTATCCATAAACGCAGGTCTAATTCTGGGACTAAGTCCTGTGTTGAGTCCAGCGCTCTGCTTGTACATAAGTGGAGTTTCTGAGCAGTGCCACTTAACCACGCGCTGACAGGAAGTGCTCATCGCTGATGATGTGTTGAGGGTTAATGTTTTTAGGGTGGACGTCGCAACAAAGAAGGTTCTGGTTCTTCTTCTCATTTGAAGAAGAAAAGCAAAAAAACTGCAAATGTGGGTGCACGATCAGGTCATGGTACGATTTTAAAGTCTTGTTGTGAAATTGCTAAACTTAGGTTATGAGCTTCTCCTCCATTGTGTCGCTTCCGCTTACAGCTGTTCTCTGATTGGTTGCGTATTGGAAAGGTCAGCAGTGAAACATCAAAGTTGAATTTTGTTGAACTTTGAGCACAGCGTCCAAATGGAAAATCGAGCGCCGTGTGTCGCTCAAGGTGGCGTGACATTACGTTTCAACACTCAGCTCCCCATACACAATAATGGACTGTTCAGCACACGTTCAACGCTTGTCATGTGAAACCAGTTTTAGTTTGTCTTTGAGTGTCCAATTCATTATTTGAACGTGACCTGAGGTCTCTGGATTGAAGAGACATATGGTGCCCCCAAAGCTCTTATTCGGTTCCACGTTTCCCTCACTTGAGTCTTAGTCCCGCCCACTGAAGATGCTAGGAAAAGACGCAAGGACAGAGGAGCTACGATTTAAGAGAAATGAAACATCCTCGCTCTTGAAGCATCACTTAAAGCGACGGCACTTACTGATGATGTCACAGCTGATCAGCTTGGAGCTGATCAGCTGTGTTTTAGTTTCTACAAGATGATAAAATAATGAAATTTTCTCCTCTGATTATTACTGTAACAATTAACATGAACAGTTTGACAATCATGCAGAACAATGTGACTTTATAATCTACAGATCATCACATTTCTAAGTGTGTTTCACTGCTCAGTTAAAATATAAGTATCGTTATTTATTATATTATTATTATTATATATTATTATATTATTATCGGCATTATTGAACTTTTCCATGGTTTATTAAACATGTCAGTGGATTTTGTTGCTGTTGTGATGATATAAAAGTGTTTTATTGTTTTGTTTCTTAATCATTCAGAGCTGCACTAAACGTACATCCAGTTGTTTTAATCAGACGATCAATCAGACAAAATTAAACATAATCAGAGTAATTTAACACCTGGGATGTTGCTGTTATTTTTCTGTTCATGTCTGATGAAACTCATGATGAGGTTATATTAAAATGTGTGTTGGTGTATCAGATCAGCTGTAGCAGATATGTCCAATCAGAAACAGACTTCCAGTAAAGAGGGGTGACTGTCAGGTAGCAGACTTCCTGTAGGAGAGTCTCATGTTTCCTCGCTCACGTCTCCCTGATGAAGCTCTTCCAACCTCAGAGCAGAAATAAGCACTTTGGGACATCCTTAAAGATGATTGGTTGGCCAGATTGGTTTCCGGGTCACACGAGGATTGAGGAGCGATGAGGACCTCGGAACGCACCCATGGAGTTTCAATTGCATCCCTAAAACTAAGAGTTGTTTCACTATTTGAAGTGAAGTGTGTTCCCCTATCGCTTTCTGACACGTTCAGCAATTCCATATCAGTAACCTAACACGTATGAAAATTGAATATATTAGGCTCAAACCAGCAAAATGGCAGGTATGGTCCTTTAACCACCTTCTGTTTTCTTTTGTGATGGAGTATCAATTTTGAATTTAATATACATGTTTTTTNTATGAAAATTGAATATATTAGGCTCAAACCAGCAAAATGGCAGGTATGGTCCTTTAACCACCTTCCGTTTTCTTTTGTGATGGAGTATCAATTTTGAATTTAATATACATGTTTTTTTTTTTTAATCAGTCAGTCAAAGTCAGAAGATTATGTCTTACTTTCTGGAGGGGATGAAAGATAGATTAGTTCTCTTTTTTGATCAAAATGAAAAGAAAAACATTAAACAAGTTAAATGCTGACAATATAACAGACCATTTTCAATAAACAAGAGTCTTCTGCGGGATTTTCTACTTGCTTTCTAACCTTTAGAGATAATATTAGTCGTCCACCGGCGACCTACAGTCACCACATCCCCTAACCAGTTATTCTCAAATTGCGTGGCGCGCCCCTGGTGGAGCGTGAGGGTATTACAAGCGGGAAACGTGAAGCCAAGCGAAGTTGATGGAAACTGTTTCTAACGGGAAAAATAAACAAACATAATACCGTCATGCTAGAAAATCAAAGAATAAGACGACTGTCACGGTGTAGAAACGACAGATCTTTAACAGGAACAAAGAATAAAACGGCGATGCTTCTGAATCAAACAGATCATGGTCGTCATTTAAAGCCAAAGACAAGAATAAAATATGACAAAGCTTTTTTTGCTCTCGGGTTTCCTGTGACTGCGGCGGCGGTCGAGGAGAAACACTCGTGTCTTCTGTGTCTAAAAACTCTGGCAGCAGCAAACAACCCGACAAATTAAGAAGACACGTAGAGACATGAAGACACGTAGAGATATGAAGACACATAGAGACATGATGCCCTGATCACGTTAATAAGCCACTCACGTTTTTTCTGGAAAACTCGGTGAAAACAGCAAAAGAGTCGCTTTGTAAAAGCCACATCCGTGAACGTTAAAGTACAAACGGTCTTTGTTCTGTATTTATTTTTTTAAAGCGCAGCAAAGGAGCAAATTATTTAGAAAATTATAAAAAAAAATGTTATAAAGTTGTATTTTTTATGGAACACATTTTAATTTATTGTAATAAAGTTAAAATGAAATATCCAGTTAATTTTCTGCTTTATTTCAATAAAAAGTTAGATTTGGCTATTTCTGTAACTCCAGCCATCCATTTTTCTATACCCATTTGTCCTGTTAAAGGGGGGGGGGGCCTGGAGGCCTATCTCAGTGTCATTTAGGGTTAGGGTTAGTGGATGAAAAAAAAATATTTATGGGGTGGTGGTTTATGGGGTGGTGGGGCGTGACATTTTTTTTTCTGCTTTTTAAGGGGTAATGACAAAAAAAGTTAGAGGAAGATAGTCTGTTCCCTGTAGGCTGTTTCTAGATCGGAAACTAATTTTCATACATCTTCGAAAATTCCTCTCCGCAAACGAGGCTTGGACCCCGGAGGGTAAGACAGTCAAAAGGTTTGTTTAATCCCGAATACTAGACCG
The DNA here is from genome assembly GCA_014773175.1 of Lucifuga dentata. Lineage (NCBI taxonomy): Eukaryota > Metazoa > Chordata > Actinopteri > Ophidiiformes > Bythitidae > Lucifuga > Lucifuga dentata. Next base: position 4 of record VXCM01006892.1, on the reverse strand, counting down.
TTCT
>VXCM01006884.1:0-24883 GCA_014773175.1 Lucifuga dentata | reverse complement strand
ATATATATATCTATATATATAGATATATATATATAATTTCACTTTGATTTGGTCAGAAACTAGTGATTGTTGTCACGGCTCTGTTCGGTAGCGTTTCTAACACACGGCTCAACAAGTTTGCGAAGGGTGACGCAAAATAATTGATTTCAAGCCGAAACTCTGAACAAAACCTGGTCCGACCAGGTTATGTCTGCAGCATGAGTTGCCANTATAATTTCACTTTGATTTGGTCAGAAACTAGTGATTGTTGTCACGGCTCTGTTCGGTAGCGTTTCTAACACACGGCTCAACAAGTTTGCGAAGGGTGACGCAAAATAATTGATTTCAAGCCGAAACTCTGAACAAAACCTGGTCCGACCAGGTTATGTCTGCAGCATGAGTTGCCATGGTGATCCAGCCAGGTTAAAGAGAGCCACCTTCGTGATACTGAAAACCCTCAACATACCTCGCTAACATGCTAATCTCACTTCATGGTACAGCCCAGTGAACTAAACAACAACAAAACTAAACAACAACAAAACCAAACAACAACAGAACTAAACAACAACAAAACTAAACAACAACAAAACCAAACAACAACAAAACCAAACAACAACAGAACCAAACAACAACAAAACTAAACAACAACAAAACCAAACAACAACAAAACTAAACAACAACAAAACCAAACAACAACAAAACCAAACAACAACAGAACCAAACAACAACAGAACTAAACAACAACAAAACCAAACAACAACAAAACCAAACAACAACAGAACTAAACAACAGAACCAAACAACAACAAAACCAAACAACAACAAAACTAAACAACAGAACCAAACAACAGAACCAAACAACAACAAAACCAAACAACTACAAAACTAAACAACAGCACCGAACACCAACAAAACTAAACAACAACAGAACCAAACAACAACAAAACTAAACAACAAAACCAAACAACAACAGAACCAAACAACAACAAAACTAAACAACAAAACCAAACAACAACAGAACCAAACAACAACAAAACTAAACAACAAAACCAAACAACAACAAAACCAAACAACAACAGAACCAAACAACAACAAAACCAAACAACAACAGAACCAAACAACAACAAAACCAAACAACAACAGAACCAAACAACAGAACCAAACAACAAAAGAACTAAATAACAACAGAACAGCACTCACTTGTGTTGTCGTGTTTGAGTGCAAATATTGAGTTATGTTCAGATTAAAAAGTTGTACTGTTCCTTTAAATGTGTCATGACAGGATGTGAAATGTGTTAATGAGGTTAACAAGGACAGATAACATCAGAGGAGTGTAGTAACACGTTCCATTTACTCCGTTACATTTACTTAAGTAACTTGTAAATATGAACCCGACCTTCTCCGCTGACTCTGTGGATTCGTCCAGCTGCAGCACAAATCCACCCATGACTTCCGTTTGCACCACTTCACCAATAAAACCAGCTCCTCTGGTGGCGATGGCTTTCTGGCTTTTGCCATGAGAAGTGAAACTGAGCATTTCCGGCTTAATATGATTATTTTCTGATTTGTAGTTTTTGAAAAGAACGACTTTGTTTCACTGAGGTGATGTATCTTTGGATTTTATGCGTATGGATGAGCCGCGAGCAACACAACATGCAGAGACCAGAGACGGATCAGAATAGGAAGGAATAGCAGTCAAAAGAAAAAACAACAGAATATTCTATTTTTAGATGGGGTTTACTTACACATTTATTCTGACTCATCCAAATTGATTCCATAGTAGAAAAAAAAAAATTTCAAATTTTTTTTATTTTGTATGCAAATCGTCCCGCGTACCCCCTGGGACCCACGTGCATACCCCTAGGAGTACTCGTACCACTAGTTGAAGACCTCTGCTTTATATGCTATGATATGGATTGTATTAGAAGCTACATGTGGCTACTTTGCGTTTTTTTCCTCAGACGAGACTTTATAGCTTGTTGATTATTCTAAAGAATAAGCTTGATCAAAGTTANTTTTCCTCAGACGAGACTTTATAGCTTGTTGATTATTCTAAAGAATAAGCTTGATCAAAGTTACTCAGTAATCTTTTTATAGATACTTTATTACTCAAGTCAGTATTGTTGTGAGTACTCTGACTTATACTAGAGTCACTATTATCATGAAGTAACAGTACTTTTACTGGAGTACAGTTTCTGGCTGCTCTGCCCTCTTCTGGATAAGATCAAAGACAGGTGGTTGTTCTCCTCACGCCATCCATCTCCATGACAACATAGCATCACCTCTGACACCATGCACCATGTTACCATGGTGATAATTAGAGGCTGCTTAACGAGAGCAACAGTCAATCATCTGTCTAATGACACCTCCAAAAATGCATCAGACACATGAGTTGACAGTCTGACAGCTGTCAATCAGCCAGAGGCCACGCCCACACACCCACCTCCTTCTCACAGATGAACAGCTGATCTCCTTTCACCATGACGAACCGATTCTTCCAGATCTCCCTGAAAATTCCTTTACCGCAGAATTTTCTGATCCAGCCAACCTTATCGGGCTGAGTCTGCTGCTGGGTGGAGTCCTGAGCCTGAAACAGGAAGCAGGAAACAGGAAGTGAATCAGCACCACAATGATTCCTCATTAAGTTAATCCTAACCAATAGCGGAACACGTGGCAGCGTTTATTCCTGAACGGCAGACACGCCCATCAATGTGGCGGTTTCGCTGCCCCGTGGATGTGGGCGTGGCGTTGCAATGAGACCTGCAGGAGCCTTTTGGATGAACGGCGGAATGTTTTAAGCTTTTCCAGGCCAGTCTCGACTCCAGCCTTCTAAATGTTTGATGAAACATTTCAGTGGATTTTGTTGCTGGTTGTGGTGAAGGAAGAAGAGTTTAGATTTGTTTTATGTTTATAAATCAGACTGAACACACATCCACCAATCAGAACACATCCAGTCATTTCAGATGACCAATCAGAACACATCAGTTATTTCAGACGACCAATCAGAACACATCAAATCTTCATAATCTGAGTCATTTTACACCTGAGTTCTTGCTGTTATTTGTCTGTTGACATGTTGAGCTGCTGTATCAGATCAGCCAATCAGGAGCAAATTTCCACTGAAGGGGCGTGTCTGTGTGATAACAGAGGAAGAGAAAGATGGGCTTGGGCTCCAGGAAGTGTCTTTCCTCCTCAGAGGTGAATCAGAGGAAGTGGATCAGGAGTTACCATGGGAACACATGTTCCAGCTGACTACATTTGGGACTCCAGATCACATGATTAATCAAATCCATCATGTATCCCTGTGACTGACAGCCAGTGCAGCCAATCAAATGTGAGTAACATGGAAACATTATGCAAATGTAGACTGTCTGATCCGATATGAATTAATTTGACTTTACAGCCATAAATCTGTTTCAGCAGCACTATTATTATTATTATTATTATTATTATTATTNTTTGACTTTACAGCCATAAATCTGTTTCAGCAGCACTATTATTATTATTATTATTATTATTATTATTGTTGTTGTTGTTGTTGTTGTTGTTGTTGTTGCTGTTGTTGTTGTTATTGAATCAAGTTTTATTTATATTTAGTTCTAAAAACATCCTGATGTCATATCAGGATAAACTAATTTGACATCTGGTACATTTAAAGTTAATGAAGAAGATTATTGGGATCAGTGTAAAAGTGAAAGCTGGTTGTAAACACACACACACACACACACACACACTTTGGTTTGCACTTCCCTGATGTCAGCAGAAGTGAAGGAGATGTTTCAAATAAAAATAAACAAACATAAATAAAAATGTTGGTACTTTGATTTAGTGTCAGATTAAATGTTTGTGCTCGGAGAAGCTAAAATAACTGTTCTTAGCCACTAGGTGGAGCTAAACGAGGCGAGATCATCTCAGCATTTTAAGGAAATTTTTCTCAGGAGCCTGGTCTCTGTGTGGGACAGGAAGTGACCCTAGTGATGTCATAGAGGTTAGTTTCCCTGATTAACCAATCAAAATTCAGACCTAATTACTCTGTTTCTGGTCTGTACATTCACACAACTAATCAACAATAGAATAGTAAGTTACATAAAATACACCAAATATCCATTATTAATAAAATATTTTAAGGTACTTTTCTACCCTTAATTATCACATGTTGGAGCTTGTAAACATGTTTCTGCTTCAGAAGGATTCAGTCATAAAGTCTCATAAACAGAGAATTTAAGTTCTTTCTGTCTTCTGTTGCTTTACTACTTTAATCTGCTGCACTGACATTAGATTTTACATAGATTATACACATATTAATGGAAATTATGGATTATATCAGTCAGACTGCTGCTAATGATTCGTGCAGTAAAAAAATAAAATGAATTCTAAAACACTGCTGATTATCATAGGTTAGCAATAAAACACCAAATTATCTGATCTAACTGAATTAAAATCACATTAGCTAAATTAATAAACGAGCCAAACAGTTATCCACAGCTTAATTAGACAGTAAATCAAAATGTTTATTTAGACTTTATAAACAGAGATTTAATGTGAATAATGAGACTTTAGTTGATTATAACCCTGAATATTAACTGAGCAAACAGCACATCTTCATCATAATCAAACTCTCCCTGAAATATACTCTGGTATCTCCGGTTTAACGTTATAAAACCCGCCGGTACCGGGCTGCGGTTTGTTCATTTATTTATTTGTCTTTATTTGTTGTAGTAAAAATTAAACACGTTCAGTCATCAACGCCCTTATTTTGAAAAGGCGGAGGTCGTGTCTTAAACAGCGGACTAGTGGCGTTAGTTTTCCTTCAGAATAAAAGCTTCAAACTCATGTGGCTTTGTTCCTTGGACTCCGGTTTAACGTTCTAAAACCCGTCGGTACCGGACGCCCAGAACCAGTACCGCCTCCGCCTTCACTCACCCGTTTCCCGGAGTTGTTCTTCTTCATCCTGGCGGCTGACAGGGCTGCCGTCACCAGACCCGGAGTAAACCGCGTTCACGGTAACCGGAGCTCCGTTATTTGTCCACAGTAACAGTAACGAACCTCCTGCTGCAGAAGAAAGAAAAGCGGCTTAAAGCCAGTCAGACCCCGGGCAGCAGCACCGGAGCTCCGCCGCGGATCCGCGCTGCTCTCGGTGTGTGTGTGTACGCGCTGCCTGCCGGGATCCGGAGAGCTTTGTCCGGCCTGCAGCCGCTGAGAGCTTCGGTGTCCGGTTACTCCTCCCCCCTCCTCCTCCTGACTCCCTGGTGGCTCAGCGGCTCCTCGGCAGCCCGACAGCTCCCCCTACAGGCAGAAAAGCAGAGTGACAGCGAGCAAGGAGAAACTCATCAGAAATCATGTTTTCATTATGAATGAATGAATCTTTATTTTTGTGTCTTAGGGCCCAATTTTCACATAAACGTGACGTTTCCGGTTCCATAAACAGACTTGCTGCAGACAGTCTTCATGGTACAGTTCATGTTTTATCATGTCCCACGCTTTCATCAGCAAAAGAAAAAATATTTGTTTCACACATACTTTTTAGAATATCATAGTCATCCATCAAAACATATTTACATCCATCATGGTTCTTATTTTTAAACAGGCAGGCTCTTAGGACATGATACATGACACATGATACATACATGACACATGACACATAATACATGATAATGACACATGATACATGATATATGACACATGATACACGATACATGACATGATACATGACACATGATACATACATGATACATGACACATGATACATGATAATGACACATGATACATACATGATACATGACACATGATACACGATACATGACATGACACATGATACATGATACATGACACGATACATGACACATGACATATGATACATGATACATAATACATGACGCATGATACATGACACATGATTCATACATGATACATGACACATGATACATACATGATACATGACACATGATACATGACACATACATGATACATGACACGATACATGACACTTGATACATACATGACACATGACACATAATACATGATAATGACACATGATACATGATACATAACACATGATACACGATACATGACATGATACATGACACATGATACATACATGATACATGACACATGATACATGATAATGACACATGATACATACATGATACATGACACATGATACACGATACATGACATGATACATGACACATGATACATGATACATGACACGATACATGACACATGACATGATACATGATACATAATACATGACGCATGATACATGACACATGATTCATACATGATACATGACACATGATACATACATGATACATGACACATGATACATGACACATACATGATACATGACACTTGATACATACATGTTACATGACACATGATACATGATACATGACATATGACACATGATACATGACACATGATACATGACACATGACACATGATACATGACCCATGATACATGATACATAATACATGACCCATGACATGACACATGATACATGACACATGACACATGATACATGACACATGACACATAACACATGATACATGACACATGATACATGATACATGATACATGATACATGACACATGATACATGACACATGACACATGACACGATACATGACACATGATACATGATAAGTGATACGCAGGATAATAAAGAACAAAATGAATTTATTTTCAGCTTCATGTAACTCATAAAGGCAGCAGAGTTTACCCTTCAATAATGGCCGTTTCCACGCAGAGTAATGAGCAACACGCATCTTCATTTTAACATCGTTCTCTGTACAAAACTCACTTTTTTAATAGAATGTTCTGATTTTTATGCCAAATCTCACATGACCATTTATTATTATACCACTGAAAAAGAATATAATTTACTCACAGAATCTAAAAGACAAAAATGTTAATACAACATAACAAATGTATTCAAACATTCAATGTTAGATAAAAGCCAAGAAAAGAGAAATAAACTGTTTAAAAAGATAAATAAAAACATCCATCCATCATCCATCCATCCATCCATCCATCCATCATCTCTTGCTTGCTCCTGGTTATTGTAGACTTGTTTGTTCCTTTTTTAGTGGCAGAATCACAAAGTGAGAAGAAAACCATGATGAGGAAGGCGTTGTTCAGCCTCGTTGTCAGACTGAGATTATGACAAATTCCTGGTAGCTCATCCACGGTGAAAAACTGTAGAGTTAGAGAGAGATGATCCGTGTCTGTCCTGTAACGCTGACCGGTGTTGTGCTGCGTCGTCACGGCGTTGGAGGGCGGAGACGAGCTTTGGCTCCGCTTTCAAGCAGGACTGGGAAACCAGGATTCAGCCAGCTTCATCTCACCTCAGGTCATCTGGAAGTGTAACGGAAAAGTCCGATTCATCCTATAAAACCTTTTCAATGGACGTTTATTGACTAGAGTTAATGGAGATTTAGAGCCGTAATTTAACATTTGAAAACTTGATAGACGTTTTGGTGATGATTATTGATCTCAGTACGTCTCTATGTGTTGATTTTTATGTCTTGAATGAACTGAAACCAATGATAGTCTAGGGAAAACAATTCTAATATTTACAGCTCCAGTAGCATGTTTTATAAAATGGTTGGCAGTAATATAACATATATGTATGTATGTATGTAAAGTAGTCTTTATTGGGCTCAAAAATGCAAAACCACTGGTATGCTCCTTTAAAACTAGCAATATTCAAAGAGGTTGGTAACGTGGTAATGAAATAATATCACACAGAGACTTTTTAATGTTTAATAAAATAAGGATTTTAATTTAACAAGTAATTCGTAACTTTCCCATCCGCTGACCTCAGGTCAAAGGTCAGGTCAGCCTAAAGTAATCCAGCATTTAATCTGAGCAAACAACAGCATCATGAAGACAGATCAGAGTGACGGAGCGACTCCAGCTGCTGATGGAAAGTTTTCACTTTCCATCAGCAGATCTAACCCTACTAACCCTAACCCAAACTAACCGAAACCCTAACTAACCCTAACCTAACTAACCCTAACCCTAACTAACCCTAACTAACCCAGCCTTCACGTTTCATTGTATCCAGTGCAGGAAAGGCTTAGGAACTGATTGGTTTATTAAAGGTTTAGGAAGGTTTAGGAAAGGTCTGGATGTAATGAGTCTTTTTAATAAGATTAGGCTGAAGTGGATGATGGTGAAACATGTTAGCAGATAAAGACAAAAATCACACAGAAACACACCTGAAATGGCTTTTGATGGATCTTAAACATTTTCATGTTTTCTGTCAAAGCTGAAACTCAGCTGTTGTGATATAAATATCAATAAATTAATATTTCAGGGTGTCTGTGTGATGCTAAACTACCCTGCAGTGTGTTTCATGCTAACGTGTCAGAGTCATAGCTGTAGGGCTGCACGCTGCGCTGTACCAACCCCTGGAATACCTGGGACTGTACCTGGTCTTCAGGGTTCCTTGCAGTTAAAGGAACCAAACTATGTTCTGTATCTGCATATGTGACAGGAAAGGACAAGTTGATGTTCAGTCAGCCATTATTGTCCTAATATTTTAGGCAAGTGTCTGGCTCCACCTCTTCCTGTTTTTCTGCTGTCCACAATCACCAAGCCAGAGGTCAGAGGTCAGTCTGTGACTTTTAACCCAACCAGTCGCGCGCTTTCCTCCCAAAGCCTCTTTGCCACCTCGTCGTCCCGTCCTTCAGGAGCTGGCTGCTTCTCCCCACAGTCACTACACACACACACACACACACACACAAGAAGAATTATTCAAATGTGAACCAAAGTGTGAAAATTGGATAAAGTTTGTCAGCATGAAAAACATAAAATAAATATTTGGTTCTTGGAGTCACGGTTCACCAGTTACGAACCACAATGAATTGTTTCCAGAGTGTTTTCACAGTATTTTTACAGTGTTTTTACGTTGTTTCCACAGTGTAAGAACATTGTAAAAATACAGCATGGTTTTTATGGTGTTTTCATGTGGTTTTTATAGTTTTTACAGTGTTTTTTCAGCTTCTCTGTGCCAATGAAGCTGTTAGGTTTTTAGGATTTGTTGTGTTTAGTTCCATAAGGAGGTGAATTAGCAGAGTAATAAACTAAAATTGGCCACATGGTGGTGCTATATGCACCAAAACCATTCAGTGTGAGGCCATTCTGTGATACTCTGTAAACAAACACACAAAGAGAAGCGTTTTGTCAAAGTCAAAGTCCTTATTCCATTTACAGCCCCTCCCCCCCACCTGAAGTATCGTCCTGATTGGTTCTCGAGGCCCGGCATCACGGCGCAGTATACGGTGGTCTGGCAGCCCTGGCTGGGCGTCTTCATGAGCATCAGGGAGGGCAGGCTCAGCAGCGCCCCCAGCAGTGGAAACCAACCACTAACGTGGCGTCCGAGCTCAGTACGGATCACTCCAGGATGCAGGCTGAACGAAGACACGCTTGAACCTGACGGACAAAGACGCCATGTTTAACTTTTACAGTAATCTGATTACTTTTCACACTGAAGCATGCTAATGTTAGTATGTTCACATTGTTCACATTGACACCAAATAACAGTTGTGATGTCACTGTGTGTCTCTGTTTTGATTGGATGCTGACCTCTGAGGCGGCGGGCTAGCTCCCTGGAAAAAAGCACGTTGGCTAGCTTACTCTGTCTGTAGCTAGCCAGAGCGCTGTGCGGCTTCCTGCTGAAGAACAGGTCATCAAAGTCGATCCTGCCTGCATAGTAAACAAAAAAACTAACTTCAAAAACACAAGTAAACAACAAAACACACATCAAAAAAATAAACCATCAATAATACAAAAGTGATAAACAAATAGTGAGAAATGATAAACAGTTAAAGGAAAAACATAAAATTATACATTTACACCAAACAAAAAGTAGCAAAAAGGTAAATGATAGGCACAGAAATTAAAATAAATAAAACTCTAAGTCTAATTAAAAAGATACGTATTTAATAAAAACAAAAAAACAATAGTAAAGCTAAAGTTTAAAACCCAAACATCACATAAAAACAATAAACAAACACAGTAAACAAAAAGTGAAAAATACAAACATCCCTCTGATCTTCTGTTTCAGTGTGCTGATTGGCTGATACTGAGGTTAGAGGTTAAAAATCATACCTCCCCTATGAGCGATAGATGACACGTTGACCACCCGACTGGGGGCGGAGTTTTCAGCATTGGCAGCAGCAGATTGGTTCGTAGAAAGTGGCCCAAATGATTGACAGTGAACTGAGTCTCAAAGCCGTCCTCTGTGAGCCACTTTGGACACATCATAACCCCTACAGACAGACAGGAAGAGAGACAGACAGGAAGAGAGAGAGAGAGAGAGAGAGAGAGAGAGAGAGAGAGAGAGACGTATCAGACAGGCAGGGACAGACTGCTACACACACACACACACACACACACACCTGCATTGTTGATGAGGATGTCCAGCCTGTCCTCGCTGTCCAGGAAGTCTTTGGCGAACTGACGGACAGAGTACAGTGAGGCCAGGTCCAGGTGTCTGACCACCACATTTCCATTTCCTGTCCACCGCCGGATGTCCTCTGCTGCAAGCTCTGCCCAGGTCAGGTCCCTGCACGCCATCACCACATGGGCCCCTACAACCACATAAAAAACATCCCGTCACCACCCACACACCTACAATCCCATAAAAAACATTCTGTCACCACCCACGCACCTACAACCACATAAAAAACATCCCGTCACCACCCACGCACCTACAACCCCATAAAAAACATCCTGTCACAACCCACACACCTACAACCATATAAAAAACATTCCGTCACCACCCACACACCTACAACCCCATAAAAAAACATCCCGTCACCACCCTCACACCTACCACCCCATCCTGTGACCACCCACACATCTACAACCCCATAAAAAACATCCCGTCACCACCCATGCACCTACAACCCCATAAAAAAATCCAATCACCACCCACGCATCTACAACCCCATAAAAAACATCCCGTCACCACCCACACACCTACAACCCCATAAAAAACATCCCGTCACCACCCACACACCTACAACCCCATAAAAAACATCCCGTCACCACCCACACACCTACAACCCCATAAAAAACATCCCGTCACCACCCACACACCTACAACCCCATAAAAAACATCCCGTCACCACCCACACACCTACAACCCCATAAAAAACATCCCGTCACCACCCACACACCTACAACCCCATAAAAAACATCCCGTCACCACCCACACACCTACAACCCCATAAAAAACATCCCGTCACCACCCACACACCTACAACCCCATAAAAAACATCCCGTCACCACCCACACACCTACAACCCCATAAAAAACATCCCGTCACCACCCACACACCTACAACCCCATAAAAAACATCCCGTCACCACCCACACACCTACAACCCCATAAAAAACATCCCGTCACCACCCACACACCTACAACCCCATAAAAAACATCCCGTCACCACCCACACACCTACAACCCCATAAAAAACATCCCGTCACCACCCACACACCTACAACCCCATAAAAAACATCCCGTCACCACCCACACACCTACAACCCCATAAAAAACATCCCGTCACCACCCACACACCTACAACCCCATAAAAAACATCCCGTCACCACCCACACACCTACAACCCCATAAAAAACATCCCGTCACCACCCACACACCTACAACCCCATAAAAAACATCCCGTCACCACCCACCCACCTACCAACCCACCCCATCCCGTGACCACCCACACACCTACAACCCCATAAAAAACATCCCGTCACCACCCACACACCTACAACCCCATAAAAAACATCCCGTCACCACCCACACACCTCTGCGTGCCATGTCTCGGCTCGTCTCCTTGCCGATGCCGCTGTTTGCTCCAGTGATCAGAACCGTTTTACCGTCCAGACGCAGCGAACAACGACACACTCCACCTACAATCCACCACCTCACCGCCACACCTACACACACTCACACACACACACACTCACACACACACACACTCACACACACACACACACACACACACACACACACACACACACAACAAGGCAGAGATGCAGACTAGGTTGTTAAAATGAACGGATGAAAACATCAGACACAGCAACGCTCATCTGGAAAAAAAATCCCTGCAACGCCCCCAAAGCTGCACCGTCGGCTCGTTCTAACCTGTGGTCATTCACATTCTGCTAATCTGGATTGGGTTGAAAAGTTTGTATCTGGATCAGACTGATCCAATCCAATGTTGCTTTGAAAAACCAGCACAAAGTGAGATGGATCACCTGATCCTGGACAGCAAAACATCCAAATCCAGATCATTCTGATCCAGATTAAACTTTTTGAACAGCTGGGCCCTGATCATAAGGCTCATGACTTATCAATCAACGCTGGAAACAGAAGAAAACAGAATAATAATAATTATTATTATTAGTGGCAGCTACATTTGTGATCTCACAGTCTGAAACTGATCAACGCCATTAATTAATCTAATGATTATCTGGTATTGATTATCTGTAATAAATATAAATAACAACATCGCTAGGTGTTCCTCTGTTTCCTGATTAGTTTGATCAGGAATCATCAATAAATCTCACAGATCACAGCGAGTCCCACAGCAGCTCCACAGCTCAGAATCCCGTCCAGACCCCCAGGATCCGGATCGGAGCCTACGGCTCGGCGCCACGGCAACACCATGAGCCCACCCAGAGCTGCAGCACCCATNAAAAAAAAAAAAACAAACTTTTAAACTCAACGACAAACATGAAGCTTCAGCAGGGTTTGATATTCATCATATTTTCAGATTCTTGTGTTTTATGGATGCTTGATAAAAATGTCTACTTGTTCCTGTATTTGAATCAAATTCCTCCAAAATATACAAAGTTTTCTTTCTTAGCACTGAGATTTATTCTCAGGCACTGGAAAAGTACTGACGCCTCCTTCAGGAAGAAACAATGTCTTATCAGGTTATTTTAATTAGAAAAATATAATAAAGATAAATATGAAATCTGAGAGAACTTTCTAGGTTACCTTAAAGGTACGTAATAGTTTTTTTCTTTTCTTTTTTCTTTGTTCTTGTCGTTTCTGTTTCTATGTTATATTTAAGAGTTATATTAGTCTTTTTTTATGTTTATTCTTTTGTTCTTGTTATGTTGTAAATAAATATGAATAAAATTATTTTTAAAAAGAAAATTTTCTTTCTTTTTCTTGTTTTTCACATTTTAAAACAGTTTATTTCTGAAAAAAAAAGTTAAAGCAGATGAAGAGCATTTAGATTTCCACACCTGAAATTTAGCCAAAATAATCTGTAACTTCCTGTTTCAAAACATAAAAAGTACAAATCTGCACATTTTACCCAAACAGACAAATAAACAATGAAAGAGAAACACAAAATCACAAACAGGATGTTTGATGCAGCATTTCTGTTAAACATGAAGAATTTCTCATGTTTCTGTTTATTCAAAACAAAAAGCATTTGTCTCTCAGACAATGAAGACTAACAAAGTTCCAGCATCAAAGTAAAGTGATGAAACAGTTTCATCTCCAAACAAAAACATGTTTGGGAGACAAAAATTAAACAGACCAAACTTTTATCTAACAAATAATAAAGTTAATAAAAAGCTGTTGTTTTTTGTTTCTTAAAATTCTCCACTCGTGACGTCACTCTGAAGCCCCGCCCCGCTACACAAACATTTAAAACAAAATGGCCGCCAGCCCTCAGTGTGTGTTGGTGTTTTGGCGGGTGTTCACCGCCGCCTTTAAGTTTTATTTTGTTTATCTGTTTGTTTGTTGTTGTTTGCGCTCTGAGCGGTTCAGCGCGACTGCGCCTGCGCGCTTTAACACGTTTCGTCATGAAAAGCCGCAAGTCTGTGCAGTAGGATGGACATTTTTCCTGCAGAAAATTTTGTTGCCCAATCAGAAAGCGCAGAGCGTGAAAGGGAAGTGACGTAAGTGGATTTGGTCCAATCTGCGGCGCCAAACAGACGGAAGACCCGCCCCGCTGCGCCTCCGCCGTGTGTACTGCTGTCGAACCGAAGCGCGCCTGAAGAACCGTGCGGGTCCGTCGGTGCCGTGGAGCCCAAACAGCAGGTAAGAGCGGCGCTGCTCAGCCCGCAGACCCGCTGCATCGGCCCGTTATCGGTATGCAAGCGGCGCCGCGGCGGGCTCCGGTAGCCGCCGTCAGGGGGGCGGTGCAGACAGACGCACAGGAACTAACGCACCTCAGCTGGCGGTGAGCGGGTGTTTTAGTCTGCGTCTGTGGGCTGACAGGGTCACGGTTAGCCGGTCGGCCTCTGCGGGGTTTATTTACTGTCGNGCGTCTGTGGGCTGACAGGGTCACGGTTAGCCGGTCGGCCTCTGCGGGGTTTATTTACTGTCGGGTGCCGCTGCACCGGGCGGCCGGAACTTTCCTCCGCCGGGAAGATGAACGTTTAACTGAGGAGAGAAACACAAAGCCCGGAGTTCAGCCGCAGCGCCCCCAGCGGCGGCTTACCGATATTACACCCCCTCACCGATTTCAGTGTTTATTTGATAAAGGACATTATAACTACATACACACACACACATAACCTCAGCTTCTACAGAACAAACGTTCAAACATGAAGAGCTTCAGGCGGAATGTTCAGGTTTTCCAGAGACCAGCAGAGTCTCAGTCCAGGTCCAGGATCTCCTGAGAACCCTGAAGGTTCTTCTGAATCTGACCCTCAGACACCAGATAAGTGGTGCGTTCAGTGGTAAAGACAGAGATTTGAGGGTTTCTCAGCAGGAAACGTTACGTTTCTGTGAGTTTCCATGAGCTTTGATGTTTCACTTCAACACATGACAGAAAATAAATCAACAATGAGTTTTCCTGTGACGTCTCGTGATGAAGAACATATCAAATATCTACATTATTTACATCATCATGCAGCTTTTTCATTGGCTGATTTACTTCCTGTCATCTATTTAATCATCTGATCAATATGACGTGATCACGTGATATTTACACGTTTCACCTGAATGCTACATTAACCTTTTATGTTACCTGTAAAATACCTAAACTTACATGAAAACACTTGTTTTACTGTAGGTGCTGACTTTATTTGATGTTTTATTATTTAGTTTTATTAGATTTTATGTTATTTGATCAGGCTTGAGTCTGGTTTGAATTGAAAATGTCAGAATCAGATTTTCAGCATTTTTCACAGAAATAACCTGCAGAGCTGCTGGATTCGTGTGAGACACGCTGGCATGTTGAACCAGTTCAGGACTTGCTGGCCTGTTATAAATGTGGACTGAACAGGATCCAGAACCTGGACTGTACATGGAGCAGCAGCCGTGCTGCATTCAGGGACATTTGTTTTTCGGTGTGTTTCCAGTCAGTGTTTGAGCTGAAACAAACACCCAGTATTTTAATCATTAAATCCAAGTTTGTGAGATGTTTAAGTTACTCAGGATTCCAGAGTGTCTGGCACTGTGTGTCTGGACCGTGTTAGACCGTGTTGTGTGTTAGGTTACGTGGAAGCTTCCTGGTTTTACAGGAAACTCTGGAGCTGAAGGAACTCATCGTTTGTGAGTTTGTCAGGAAGACGTGTGGAGGCGTGTCAAGAGTTCATGAATAATTTGGGAAAGTAGCTGACTATTTCAGTTTTTCTGAGCAACATTCTGACTGAGCAGTTTGTATCATTTCCTCCACACGCCATCATCATAGCTCTTCTCATGTTCGTCCATCTGAAGCCAAATGCGATTCAGCATATTTTTAAAAGCAGAGAAATGACATGAACGACTCGTCAATAACAGACATCAATCTGTCATTGATTAGTTATTAACATCCTGATTTTTAAAACTGGTTTCTTCTTTTGTGTTATGATGATGATGATGATGATGATGGTGATGATGGTGATGATGAAGGTGGTGACGATGATGATGATGATGATGGTGGTATTGATGATGGTGATGATGATGATAATGGTGGTGATGATGGTGATGATGATGATGATGGTGGTGTTGATTATGGTGATGATGATGATGATAATGGTGGTGATGATGATGATGGTGGTGGTGGTGTTGATTATGATGATGATGATGATGATGATGATAATGGTTGTGATGATGATGGTGGTGGTGTTGATTATGGTGATGATGATGATGGTGGTGGTGTTGATTATGGTGATGATGATGATAATGGTTGTGATGATGGTGATGGTGGTGGTGTTGATTATGATGATGATGATGATGATGATGGTGGTGGTGGTGTTGATTATGGTGGTGATGATGATGATGGNTATGATGATGATGATGATGATGATGGTGGTGGTGGTGTTGATTATGGTGGTGATGATGATGATGGTGGTGGTGGTGGTGGTGTTGATGATGGTGATGATGATGATTCCACAGCGACATGGACACAGAGCTGTTTATGGAGTGTGAGGAGGAGGAACTTGAGCCCTGGCAACAGGTGGACGACAGCGTGGATGAAGATGATGCAGACTTTACAGATTCCTACGGAGAGCCTGGTGAGACACACACACACACACACACAGTGTTCCTGGGGAGTGACGTCTCTTATTGCCTGGGATTGCCAAAGGCAAATCACAGGCAGGCAAATGTTGTTGTTGTTGTTACTATTATTATTATTATTATTATTATAATTATTGGGGATTCCGTACCTTTTTTGGATTTTAACTGCTTCTGTATATTTAGAAATAGCATTCAGTCTGCTCAGAATCTTTTTGTCATGTTTGTTATACACAGTGCATTGAGTCCCAATAAGGACAAGCACACGTGACGTTTTCTTCAGAAAACGCAGACGTTCATGTTATTATTGCCTGTGATTGCTGATGAAATCGTAGACCTTCATTCTTCTCACTCTTTATTAAAATTAAACTTATTCTGCTTCCA
Source organism: Lucifuga dentata (assembly GCA_014773175.1). Lineage (NCBI taxonomy): Eukaryota > Metazoa > Chordata > Actinopteri > Ophidiiformes > Bythitidae > Lucifuga > Lucifuga dentata. The sequence goes on along the minus strand of VXCM01006884.1, from coordinate 8,033 downwards.
GCCATTTTTTGACACTTAACTAGTTCTGCATATTTCAGCCTATTTAAACTATTCAAACTTCAGGCTGTTCAGAAAATTCTCGGTATGACTGGAATATGTTTAGTATTAATATCTTATAATTTCTGAAATATTCAGGATTTTTCAGGAATTTTTGCCCATGCAAAGTCAATAGGAGGATGCTTCAAACATGCTTCAGGCATTCCTGTCTTCAAGCACTTATAACGTCAGCGTACTTTAAGCTACAGAAAAATCAAGCATCATTCAGGTCACAAGGCCTTCAGCTTTTATACACTAGTTCAGCATTTTTGTGCCTTTCATGTTCATGATTTTAAGCCTCCTTCAGTCTTTAATGAGTGTGTATTGTTTGCAGATGTAATATTTTTGCTTTCATATTCTTTCTAAACTTTTACTTTCACCTTCAGCAGTTTTAGCTGTTAATTGATAAACTTTTTACAGCTTTTCAGCATCTCTGTAGCACAACCTTCAGCAGCACAATCACAGACGCATTTCCTTCAGGAAACACATTTCTAGTCTGACTTCTTGTTTGTGTTTTTAGTGGAAGATTCTCCATCTCCTCTTCCAGCCTCTGAGACTCCGCCCCCTAAAACCTCCCCACCCACCACACCTGCCGTTCTGACAGGTAGGTCACAGATTGGTAGAACACTTTAAAGGACCATTCTGGTAATTTTGCGTGTTTGAGCTTATACATGTTACGTCACTGAAAACCATTTTCCAAAACAGAAAGTTTAGTTTCTGTCAAATTGAAGATTTGTCAAATCTTCTATCTTCCAGTTATTATGAGTTAAGAGATTTTACTGGTGAAATAAAGAAAACGTCGTGTCACCGTGACGACATGAGCGTGTTTTTGTGTCAGAGATGAAGGACAGTTAGAGACTCATTTAAAAAAAGATTTGTAACCTTTGACCTCCTGTAAGATTGACAGTTTCTTCATCCTTATTTCCTTCTTCAGCTCAGTCCGTCTCCTCACTCATTCCTTCTCCCACCCTTTCCTCTGGCTCCGCCCCCCGCTTACCCATCCCTGCCACTGGCCCCTTGCTAGCTCAGGCCCCACCCCTCATCCTGACCCAGACAGCCAGCGGTACGTTCCTCCTCCCAGCAGCACCTGGGCCGGGCGGAGCTCCGCCCATCCTCCTCACCACCCAGGTACCAACACAAAGTTCCTCACTTCCTGTTTTGATTTTCTCTTCGAGTACTGCTGAGGTTAAGAACTGAGTGTTTATGGTTGCAGCAGTCGTTTCCTGATCGATCGTCAGAAATGATCAATAATCAATGATGAGATGAGAGTTCATTGATCATACGGCAGCTGATAGAATCAGTGTAAAATGAGTTTTTCATGATTTAACCGTGATTTCAGCAGAAACTACGATTTCCGCTGATCGCGTTTGTTTCGAAGCCGTTCCTCCATCCGGCTGTAAAAGTTGTGTTGCCACCTCGCCGTTTACACGGCCCGAAACACCAAAATGAGTTGATCTGATCACATCGGTCAAATCAGCCTGATAAATGTCACGTGTCATGTTATGGCGTGTCATGTTGTGGCATGTCATGTCATGGCGTGTTTCAGGGCTTCCCGGTGCAGACCGTGATGAATCCTGGCGCTCCTCTGCTGTGGAACCTGCAGCCGGGTCAGACCGTGCAGCCGCTCACGCTGATCCCATGTAAGGCCACTTCACTCCTGAAAAACTGCCGTTGTGTTTCTAAATATTGACCCAGCACATGTGAACATTGATCGTTTGGACACACGTGTCCTCACAGCACCGTCACTAGGTCAGTTGGTTCGGCCCGGTGTTGGCGTGTCCTCCCTCCTCCCACAAGGCCAGGCTTTCCAGACCAGAGCAGGCACTGCCCCCTCAGGAAGGCTCGCCCATCCCGTCTCCAGCCTCGCCACGATGAAGCTTCCTGCCACCCTGACCATCCGCAGCAGCACGCCAGGACCAGGTCAGACATGCTGGAGGCCAGTAAAACCAGTAAAACTGCTGCAGGCATTTGATGCTGATTGATTAATGAACTGATTTTCCAGTTAACCTCCAGATGACCCAGGTGGGCGGAGCAAACTCCCTGAGGGTCGTAGGTTCCGCTGCTCTTCCCTCTGGTTCAGCGAATGGAGTCAGCAGCTACGGTATGAAGTTACACGGTATGAAGTTACACGGTGAACCAGACTGACTGTAACACCGGTTGCTGCATCACTTTGAATCTATAGTGTTGCCTGCTTGTTACCATGGTTACTGCTGCTGTCATCGCTGCGTATGACTGGCTGCTGATGGCGACGTGTCGTCTGTTTTAGCACCTCCTGTGACTGCCTCCAGCGTGACCTACTGTACAACCTCTGGGGTGACCTCCGCAGCGACCTCTGACCCCTGCAGGGTTGTGATGAGCGTGGAAGATTTTTACTACGGCACGTTTGAGGGAGATGTGAGCCTGAGAGGACTGAAGCTCCCTGGCATCAAAACGCTCTTCATCTGCCAGATCTGCTCGCACAACACGGCCAACAACCTGAGGTGTGTCAGCTGACTGGCGCCGCCGCCGTGGCGCCCAGCGCAGCCAGGAAACGCTGGGCTCATCACGGCGTTTAAAGCTGTGTTTTAACGTCACTGCTGCTCAGAGTCCTCTCTCTGAACGTCACACACACACTCATACACAGATACACACACACACACACATACACATGCATGAACATACACATAAGCACACACAGGCACACACACTCATACACAGACACACATGCATGAGCATGCACACAGGCACATGCAGCATGCACACATGCACGCACACATACAAACACACATACACACACACACAAATACACCACACAGACACAACAGAACATCACATGCTATGCCCTGCAGGCTGAAAGGTGAAATAAAATTCAGACTTCCTGATTGGCTGAGAGCACATTCCACAGAAAACTTTCAGCCACTCATANTGTGTGTGTGTGTGTGTGTGTGTGTGTGTGTGTGTGTGTGTGTGTGTGCGTGCGTGCGTGCGTGTGTGCGTGTGTGTGTATGTGTGCGTGTGTGTGTGCAGGTTTATGCAGCACATGCTGCAGCACTCGGAGCTGATTGGAGGAGGATCTGGTGATGACAGGAAGTGCTGCAGGTTTTGTTACCGTCTCTTCTCGTCTCCCACTCAGTTGCAGACTCACAGGGATCAGGTCCATGGCTCCGCCCTCTCCTCCTGTAAGAACCAATATGTTCCACCCCTTCACCTGCAGCCACGCCTTCTTACTACTCAAGTGTGACCACACCCTTTCTGCTTCCAACACGCCATTTACCATTTATCTGCNCCACCCAGCCGTGTGTCGTATCTGTGAGTGGGCGTTTGAAAATGAACCAGCATTTTTAAACCACATGAAAACGAACCACAAACCAGGAGAGATGCCGTATGTCTGCCAGGTCAGTGTCTGCTCTGACCTTTGACCTTTGACCTCTGAGTGTTTTTCATTAGCTTCATGGTCATCCAGGTGTGTGTCCTGGTCTGCAGGTGTGTTCGTTCCGCTCGTCCTTCTACTCAGACATCCTGCAGCATTTCGCCAACTTTCACATCGACACTCGTTTCCTGTTGTGTCTTTTCTGTCTGAAAGTCACCAAGAACACACACACCTACCAGCAACACCTGCTGAGGCACCAGGTACACACACACACACACACACACACACACACACACACACACNCAGCAACACCTGCTGAGGCACCAGGTACACACACACACACACACACACACACACACATCCAGTCGTTTTAATCAGATGATCAATCAGACTAAATTAAACATCAGTAATCAGAGTTGTGTTATTTTTCTGTTCTCGTGTTTGATGAAACTCATGATGAGGTCATGTTAAGATGCGTGTCGTTTATCGGATCAGCTATAGCAGATCTGTCCAATCAGAAGCAGACTTGCAGTAAAGGGGCGTGTCTGTCAGGTGACCTGCTGAAGCTCCGCCTCCTCAGAGCAGCAATAACAGCTTTGGGACGTCGTTAAAGATGGCCGACCTGATTAAATTGGGTTCTGGGTCACGTGAGGATCGATCAGATCAGGAAATCAGAAATCAGAACGCACCCAGACATGTGGATGGCTCAGCTAGCGTTAGCGTTAGCGTTGACTGTGGTTCGCTGCTAGCTTCTCGTTTCTCCTGTTTCCCATTCAGATAAATCAGGCTTTCCACTGCAACAGGTGTCGCCTCCAGTTTGTCTTTCTGAAGGACAAGATGCAGCACAAACTGGAAAACCACCGCACCTTCCGCCGGCCCTCTCAGCTGGAAGGTCTGCTTCCAGGGTCAAAGGTCAGCTCCTCCTCTGACAGGAATCTTTCAGCTTGTTGTCATTTTTGTTTGAAACGTTTTTTTTTCAGATCGCTTTGTCCTCGTTTTGCGTCTCCAGGTGACCATCAGGACATATGGCAAGATCAGGACCATGATGCCAGGGGGCGGAGCCCAGCCCCCAAGCTCTACCTCTTTCATTCAACCAATAAACATCCAGATGGACTTGCAGAAGATGTCCCGATCACCCCCAAAGAAACCGATCAGCCGCAGAGTCCAGGTCAAAAGGTCAGAGTTCACAGTGTCTGATGGTATCAGGTTTCAGCTTTCTGATCGTTAACATGATCGTTTCCGTGATTAACCATCAAAAAGATGAGCTGCGATCAAGAGTTTAACAGGAAAGAAAAACCTTTGTGGGGAATTCCACGAAAAAGTCTAAAGATCCAGAAAATAAAGAGGCTTGTCTGAAAACGTCTCGACTTTCTGAATGTTCAGAAAACCTTTAAAAGCTAAAAGTTTCATTTCCGTGTTCCGTGTGTCAGGAATTTGGATGACGGCGAGCGTCTGCTGTGTTTGGAATGCAGCACGGACGCGTCGGACCTGTGCAGCCATTACCCCACACACGTGCACTGTCTGCTGTGCAGCTACAGCAGCTGCTGCTCCAGAGCGTACGCCGCTCACATGATCCGGTACAAACCATGCACACGCCACGCACGCATGCTGCAAACCTGCAAAAGCTGCAAAAGGCTGCTGAAGTGTGCATGTGTAACGTGTACGTGTAATTCATGTGTAACGTGTGTAGCATGTGTTTTTGTTGTTTCAGGCACCACCACATGTCCGGATCCACAGACAGAGCTCTACCCCTGCACAGACGGCCCCCCCCGTGGTGAGTCTGCCGTGGCTCCACCCCCTCTGTGGACAGATTTGATTGGTTGATGTGTCTGATGTTTTTTCAGTTTTTATTTTTTAAATTCTGCACAGTCACATATCAATGAGCCTGGGGCGTTTTGCCCTGAGTTCAGCCTGTCAGGCGGCTTTTGCAGCAGAAACCTGTCTGCATATTTATGTTGTGTTGATCATTTCTGTCTGAGTGTCTTTGTTTTTTATTTTCTCACTGAATTTCACATGAATAACATTAATTTATTCACTCGGAGCGTGTCAGCGTTTTGCTGCAGTGGCACGGTTTGACCAGCAGAGGGCGCGTTTCATCTGTGTTTAATAATCTCACAAATACGATGAGGCATAAATTAACTTTAATACGTGTAGTGAAATAATGTGTGTGTGTGTGTGTGTGTGTGTGTGTGTGTGTGTGTTCCAGCTCGTTCCTGCTGCAGTGCTCTGTATGTGACTTCAGTCCTCAGTTTGCAGATCAGATGGCTGAACATCTGCTGAGAAACCCAGATCACGAGAGCTGCTTCTGTGGACGCAGGAGTAAGAGAACACACACACACACACACACACACACACACACACACTCANCTGTGGACGCAGGAGTAAGAGAACACACACACACACACACACACACACACACACACACTCATGCACACTCATACACACACATACACACAGTTCTCTTGGCTCCGTCTCCTGCAGTCAGAAGTTAAAGACAGACAATCCGAGAAAAGGAATCGCAGCGTTGTTTCAGTGTTGTTTTAGTGTTGTTTCAGTGTTGTTTCAGCGTTTGTTTCAGTGTTGTTTCAGCGTTTGTTTCAGTGTTGTTTTAGCGTTGTTTTAGCATTGTTTCAGCGTTTGTTTCAGTGTTGTTTCAGTGTTTGTTTCAGTGTTGTTTCAGCGTTTGTTTCAGTGTTGTTTCAGCGTTTGTTTCAGTGTTGTTTTAGCGTTGTTTTAGCATTGTTTCAGCGTTTGTTTCAGTGTTGTTTTAGCGTTGTTTTAGCATTGTTTCAGCGTTTGTTTCAGACATGGAACGTATGTTAACAGCGATTCAGCTCTGACCTGCAGCTGAATCAGAACAGGATCCACGCTAGTTCTGAACCTAACACGAGGCCATGTATTGATCCATTGATCCATTGACTGATCAAGAACTGGAGGGTTGCGCGTGGATAATGCTAAGCTACAACTGTGGCAAAGTTTGTTTTACATTAGATGGCTGGAGAGATCTCCTACTTAAACACGTTGAATGTAAAGCAGACTTCACCGCGGTTAAACTTCATGTCTGATGATCAGATCATACGATGCTGTTACAGGAGGAAACATGTCAATCTTAGCTAACATGTGCTCAGATGAACATGCACATCATGTGAAGCAGCATGTGGTTTTCCACACGTCTCTACATCAGATTCAGCTTCTGCTGTCATAGTTTTCTTCTTCATGGATCAAATGATGCTATGACAGGAAAGGATCCACATTCATCTTTGTTACTCTGATTTACTTTGACACCATAGAAACTACTTCCTGTTTGGAGTTTCTCTCTGACCAATCAGCAGAAAGAGTGTTGTCACATGACTTTAGCTGATAGATTTTGGTTTGATTGGATGTTTTCCTGTGAAGCTGAACCAAACCAACAATTTACTTCCTGATTCAGACCAGAACAAACGATCTAAGATCTTAAAACGAGCTGAGCATCAGATCTCTGCTGGCGTGATGAGAGATGAAAAGTGAATAATAATAGAATCAGAGTTGATGCAGAAGAGTTGAGGCACACGTATGTTTAAACCGTGTTATCTGCTTGTGTTTCCTCAGTTCGTCTCACTGTTGAATAAACAAAATTCCACTGCTCTGGATGAATTTTCCTCGTTCCATCCTGCTCATAAATCAGCTCCTTGGGGAGTTCCAGGGTTTCTGGATAAACTTCAGCCAAAGTAAATAAAGCTGATTTCAGGCTCCTTGTGCTTCCTCGCACCGTGAAACGCTGATAAAGGCGGAGCTAAACGTGGAGAGCCACATTTCTGAACTCAGTGTTTACACACTGAGGTGTGTTCCAAAATGATCTGAAGCTCCGCCCCCTCAACTGGCTGGCCTGTGTTTCATTAATACTCTGAGTTTTCTTCTTTCTTTAAGAATAAATCATGTTCCTGACATTAATTTATATTTTCTGATGTGTCATAGAAACATATGAAGGATAAAAGCGTCGTAAAATCTATCTTACAAAGCCTAAACCTCATTCTGTTCCTCAAAGCTTTTGTGGATAAAAAGGCGGTTCAGCTGAGATTCGTGTTTTCTGAAAACTCAGATCTGCAGGAATGACAGGAGACGGATTGTTGATGTGAGTCAGACTTTAAAGGCATGAAATGATGAAGAATAACTCTAGGACCTCAAGATAAAAAAGATCATTTCAGACTTACAACATGAAGGTTGAAGGTAAAGGGTCACATGGGCCAGCTTGTAGCTCAGGCTCTCTGGAAGTGGATTTAGTTTCCACACATTAAGAGTAATTCATAAAAATAAATATCATAAAAAAATGAGCTGCTGCTGTTACAATTACTGCTTCTTCTGTTAACAGAGCAAAATGGAATGAAATCAGCAAAGGAAACTAATTTCTGCTGCAGAGCTCAGAGATGTACGGACAGATAATCAGCTGTTTGGCAGAAACGCAGCGGAAACGTTTAACATGCTCAAACCAATTTACGATCAGCCTCAACGTGGAAACAGGAAGTCGCCCTGTGCCACCATAGTCAGGTCTCATTTCAAAGCACACAGTCCAAAATAAAGGAGCATGCCAGTGATTTCTTCTTCTTTTCTTCTTTTCCTTTGGGCTTTCCCTTCAGGGGTCACCACAGCGAATCATCTGCCTCCATCTAAC
>VXCM01006882.1:16100-53881 GCA_014773175.1 Lucifuga dentata | reverse complement strand
ACCAACAAACTTCAGTCTCTGAATAAGCCAGAACAGTTCCTGTGGTGGTAAGCGAGTATTTTTTTTCTCCACCCATCTTGCCGAACGTGTTCCATGGCACCTTACCATACTGCCGATGGTGCTGGCAGGCCAGGACATAAGCCGACTGACAAAATGAGAGTGTCTAAATCATACCAGAAGATCAACACACCAACAACACCACACAACACCAACAACACATCTCCTCTCACACCCAACAAAGTGAGAATAGCAGTGAGTCAGACAGACACACCCACAGTTTACTAGAAAAACACACCACGCCCTGCCTGTCTGTGTGAAACGCACACACACAAACACTCACACACACACACACACACACACACACCGCTCTCCCTCCACCGAACATATCTGCNCTGTGTGAAACGCACACACACAAACACTCACACACACACACACACACACACACACCGCTCTCCCTCCACCGAACATATCTGCTTTCCAAAGTGAAACAGAAAAGGTTCACACAGTTTGATATTATTTCTTTCTTCTTCGTTTCTTGCTGCTGACTGGTTACCAGCAGTTTCTCTGAACCTCTGAAGGTCCATCAACAGGAAACTCCAGTTCATATGAAGTTAAAAACCAACAACATAACAGCCATCAAAAAACTAACTTTTCTTTTATGATGTATGTTGGGGCGACACTGAACCTGGGAGCAAATACATCCTGATAGGCAGAATTCAGGGCAAACAGTTTTTTCTACTATCAGTTTGTTATACAAATGCACATTTACATTTTTAGTCCTACTTCCAGTATGTTCAGGAAATAAAAACTGAAACGTTTAAATTATCCTTGCTTCAACTTCTGAAGGATGGAGAGATTGTGGATGGAGGAATGGAAATCTGAAGGATGGAGATACTGTGGATGGAGGAATAGAAATCTGAAGGATGGAGAGATTGTGGATGGAGGGATGCTCTCAGATCTCTCATGTTCTCCAACATCATGCAGCTTATAAAAACTCAGAGCTGTTATCTTGCTGCACAAAGTATAAATGGTTGCAAATAATTATACACACACACGCACACATATACTTATATACAGTATACTTATATACAGTATTTGAAGAAAAAAATATGTTTCATAATTAGTTTCTTTTTCCTTAAATTATTTTACTTTAAAGATTATATTTTTGTCAATATTTTGAATTAAAGATCAAGATACACAAAAGATATTTTTCCACAGCCCATTTTGCTTTTATTTACCAAGAGTCAATATTAGTGGAGGACATGTATGATACTGTATAGGTATGATGTACGTATGTATGATGTGTGTATGCATGATGTGTGTATGTATGATGTGCGTATGTATGACGTATGTATGTATGATGTACGTATGTATGATATACGTATGTATGATGTGTGTATGTATGATGTATGTGTATGTATGATGTGTGTATGTATGATGTATGTATGTATGATGTGTGTATGTATGATGTGTTTATGATGTACGTAGTATATAACGTAGTATATGTGTGTATGCATGATGTGTGTATGTATGATGTACCTGTGATGTATGTGTATGTATGTCAAATTAGGGTTGTTTTTTTTTTTTTTTTTTNAAAAAAAAAAAAAAGATTAAAATCGAAAATCAGCCATGAGTGTGAAAAACAAAATTGAGATTTTAGTTTTAGGCCATATCGCCCAGCCCTAATTCACAGTAGTGGGTGAAGTGGCTTTTGATGTTAAATATATGCTGTTTGAAATGTCTCCATTAGCCTTAAAACATCTGCAGCACATCTGCCAGCACTATGTCCTTTTTGTTCTTCACAGTGATTTTCATGGGGACCTTTTACTTTTTACCATCATTGTTTTTCTTTTCTCTGATGACTGTTTCAGTCGACCGCTGAGTGATTTGGACATTTGCCTGCAGGTTACCTTCTGCTGCTATGGCAAACTCCTGTCCTTTGCAGTTGGGACACACGTTGTACATGCAGTTGCGTTGGGATTGCAGCTTATCGATGTCACCATGTCTTCCATGTCCATACTCCTAATTAACTTAGCATGAAGCTTTTCAGCTAGAAAGGAAAGATTCTCATGAACCTTGCAAAAACAGGTATCTCTGTCTGCAAGTGTTGGATTTACTACCCAGAAGGGAGCATGCGACAGAACAAGGACAGATTGGAATTAGGATGTTTAGTGAGAAATTTCCTGTGGAGATTTATTAGGGTATGATTTAAAAACCTCTTCTGTTTCTTTATCTTCCCTCTGGTGATTGTTTGTGCTTTGCCTGCTGTTTTCATCCTTCATCAAGTAAGCAATGACACTGTCTTGTAATCGAAAGCATAGGCGGCTTCGGTACCTCATATTGCCTGCAGCAGGATTCTTCTTCCTCTTTCTGGAGAGGTGTAGTGCTATGAGAACTTCTTTTTGTAATCCATACTTTTTAAGAATCCTCCCAGTTACAATTTGCGACTACCTGCCTGTGTGTTTTCTTTCTGGTGTCAAAGGTCAAGATATTGGTCATATGAGAGCACTGTGGACGAGCAATGATCTCCGCACTTCCACCAGAAACAGGAACATTTTTGTAGCAGTTACCTTGTTTTTGATGCTGGGGATTCTGAGACCGTATAGCATCTTTGGAGTCTTTTGAGTAGTTTGTCTGTTCTTCTTTTTCGGTTGTTGAGCAAATATTTCAGTTTTTGAATTTCTCTGTGTAATGAGTTTTCTCTCCTGTCCTTTTTTCTTCCACCTTTTTTTCTGTCTGAAATAAACAAAATTAATTACCGTATATACTCGACTATAAGCCAATCTTGACTATAAGCCGACCCCCAATTTTGACCTGCAAATTTAGCTTTCTACAGAAACCTGCATATAAGCCCGATCCCCCAAAGTTAGCCTACCTTTTGTTTTTCCTGAGAACTGTCATAGTATTCCTGTGATTTTCTGAATATAATCCACGTACCAGTACCGGTAAACAGCTGATTACATAATTAACATTAGCTGACATTAAGTTTTCGGACTCCTCTTCCTCTTCTGAATCGCCAACCATGCATTGATGAAGGTAAGGAAAGCTTTACAAATGAGCTTTAATTATCACAGCACTTATTTAGCATATTTAGCTGTGTAATTATGGTGAGTTTTATTTTAAGAATCTCACCCGTTATGTGTTTTCAGTAATTATCCTGTACCTGAGTCAATGTGGGTCTGTCTATGTGCTGCACATTCCTCAATAAGGAGTTTTGGAATTCCCGCAGCCGACCTTCAGATGTTGTTCCATCAATTTATTAGTTTAGTAAATTACCTGTTTTCCTGAGTATTGTCATAGTATTCCTCTGATTTTCTGAAAATAATCCATGCACGGGTCGTGGCTGTTTTAAAACTTCACCTCTTTAACGGGGCTTCTCTTCGTGACGCACACCAGAATGATAACATCGCGCTCTTGTTCTTTACGTGGATTATATATTTTCAAAATCAAACCAACAAAACATGAGGTGAGGTAAATAACTGTACCGCTGCCCCGTTCCTCCAGCTGAGCATCTATAGATCTTCCATCTATAGATCCTCTATAGAGCCGGTACATATCATAGCGGATCATAGCGGCACTTCACGGAGCCGGCTCTGATCAGTCAGTATATTAAAACTAATAACTTATTTGATTTCACTTTTTCCAAATTAAATATTTTAAACATTTGATAATTAACCAAAAAATGGCTCTAACACTGGTACTGGTAAACATGATATTTATTTCAGCAGCTGATTCTGGCACTGGCCTCCACAAAATGTGCTTAATATGATGTTTAGTCAGGAAATATCTCATTATAAGGTATGATTTAAACTATTTTCCATGGGTAATGGTAATTGGTAGTATTTCCATGCCTGGAAATTNTAAGGTATGATTTAAACTATTTTCCATGGGTAATGGTAATTGGTAGTATTTCCATGCCTGGAAATTTCAGTCTGATTTGAATTACTCGACTATAAGCCAACCCCCTGATTTGTGTTGTGAAATTTGGTTAAAAAAAACTTGGCTTATAGTCGAGTATATATGGTAATTTACAGATAATGTACTGTGTGGATATGAATGGAAACCTTTGACTTTGTTGCACAATTTTCCTGTTGAATACATACATACTTTTTCTGCTATCATAATTCTACCTTTGTTTCCTGAGGTTGATGGACAGCTTGGCTGTCTGGACGGTCTGGTGGTGTAGCTAAGTTGTCAGACCTGCATTTTCTTTCTCTGCTGTAATAGGCCCTCTCTCTTCTTTTTTCTCTCTCACTCATCTCTGACACTGTTTTCACCTTTCCTTGTGATCTGAGCTTGTGCCATGCCTCTCTCTGCTTCTCCAGATATGCTGCCCTTCTTGCAGGATCAGCATCCCAACAAACCCTGTATCTGTATGAGCTTTAAAGGTGTTAGATAAAAAAAAAAAAAATCACAGGATTATCATCACTGCAATATACTCTCTAAATACAATCTGTTGAGTTTTTAAAATTTCATCCTGTATTCTGATATTCGACCAGCATTTAAGATAATTCATAATGCTACTCCTCCGCCATTGAAGAGCTTTTTTACAGCTCCACTCTAAGCAGATGAGCAGAACATCCCGGTCTGCTCTAAGGTCTGATCTAAGTGTCCCAATATGACTTACTGCTTTTTCATTTAAGGTCATTAAACAATGGAATATGCTTCCAGCTGAGTTGAAAACTTTCACAGATTTTTATTCTTTCTCACGTGATGCAAAAAAATTGATTCTTAACAACCAGGCATGCCAACATTAATTTTACGTTTGACTATGAATGACATTTTACTCTGTTTTGAAATTTGTGGTTGTGTAAAATAATTGCATGTAACAATGTCTGATGTGTCTGTGTATACTTGTAGTTTTGTTTTATGTTTAGCTGCCAAGGAACTGTGGATGGAAATTAACTGTTAGCTAAATCTGGTGCAAAGCATCCTTTCTCAGTCTGAGATTTTTTTTTTTTTTTTTTTTTTTTTTTTTTTTGTGCATGGTCCCTTTTTAAATAAACTAAATAAATAAATAAATAAATCTGCACTATTTCTCAGCTGCTGACATCTACTTAAAACAATTGGATTTTGAGAAAAATGTGTTGATGAGGGATAAATGAAAGTGTGTCCATATGAATAATGTGTGCTGTGACATATGTAGACTGATAATGATCATGATGACTGATAATGTAGACTACTGGGTAACTTAGTTGACAGGTAACATAGTTAATAATTTCCCTGTTTTGACCTATAATTTCAATGGTAGGCCTTGCCTGGCTGCCCACATATAATTTTCTTGAAAAGGTTGACATCAATTTTGAACATATAATTGAATTAAAATCATTAAAAAATTGTAAATCATAATAATCTACGTAACATAGTTGACAGTCAATCTACTCATTGACAATGTACTATTATCAATAAAATATTGAAAAAAAAATGAGAGGACACTCACCACAGTGTGTTCAAACCACAGAGGAGAATGACAACATGTGATTCTGGTCACATGGTATTGGGATAAACCATTTTTCGGGGNGGGGGGGGGGTTCTGCTAGTAACATTTGACAACTTTTGCAGACACTAATAAATTAAGATATTTAAATTATTTAAATAAGAAAGTCAATTTTAAATTTATTATTTTTATTTAGTATTTAGACTTTTGAAATAAATACAAAATAGTTGGTTTTTATTAATTGGTTTTTATTCATTGTTTTGAAACCAAGACAGTCTCAACTGAAAAACGGATATAGCAAAAACTGTAAATTTTGCAAGAGATCCTGGTGGCAGCAATATGGCGGAAAGCCGCTGACATCCACCAGAAAGGTCAACAGAAACAACCAATAGGATTGTCTTTACCTGGAAGTATTTCTCATCTTTCCCGGAAGTATTTTCCCGCCGTAAATAGTTTAATAGACTTCAAGCTAAATGAAGCATAGGATGCACATAATGTTTGTATATTATAACATGCTTTCCATTAATTGGTAAAATATGATATTTTTGAAGAAAATAGTTATAATACATATAATTATCATCAATGGGCATGGAATGTACCTAAATAGATTGAGTCATGTATACATATTACATGCCCCTCCCTTCCCACACACACCTCCGTGTCCTACCTGAGGGCGTGTGTGTGTGTGTGATTATATATCTCCTTCTCTGCTGTCATCAGCTCACATTCTCTGGATCTCTTGTCAGCGACATTGGGATTATCGATCATTCTATTTGTCTATCGTTTTGTCGGTTCATTTATTGATTATCTGGCTCCGTTTCTTCTGGTACCGGGACTTTACGTCTTTGCCCGTTTTTCTGTTGCTTCTGTTTGCGGTGAGTAACGACAGAGTTTTTTAGTGTTTTAACATGATGACGAGATCTATCTATCTATCTATCTATCTATCTATCTATCTATCTATCTATCTATCTAGGTAGACAGACTACCCCTACATAAAATAACTCTTCTGCATATTTCAACAGCCATTGGTGACAATATAATATAATATACTATAATATACTATAATATAATACAATATAATATAATATAATATGAAAAGCAGAATATCATCTATTAGAACTTGTTTGGTACTCTTTATTTGTAATTAATTGAGCTAATATCAAGATTCATGTCAGTCTAAACATATTGTGTGTGTGTGTGTGTGTGTNGTAATTAATTGAGCTAATATCAAGATTCATGTCAGTCTAAACATATTGTGTGTGTGTGTGTGTGTGTTCAGCCCTCACTTCATCTCTGTCTTGTTCATGTTGACACGTTGACCCTACAAATACCTGGTTGTCATGGCAACACTGATCTGGGCTGTGTTGCTTCAGAGGAATGAGTCAGATGACAGAAAACAGATTTTAAAACAAGTGAATAAAGTAATACAATCAACAATTAATAATTTTTTTAAAGTCTCATCTCACCTAGATTCAATTTATCCTTCATGTTCTGCTGGACATGTTTCATTTTAATTAATTGAGCTAATATCAAGATTCATGTCAGTCTAAACATATTGTGTGTGTGTGTGTGTGTGTGTTCAGCCCTCACCTCATCTCTGTCTTGTTCATGTTGTCACGTTGACCCTACAAATACCTGGTTGTCATGACAACACTGATCTGGGCTGTGTTGCTTCAGAGGAATGAGAGTCAGATGACAGAAAACAGATTTTATTATGTTTTAGTTTTGTCACCAAATAAGAGCGTCAGACTGTGACATTCTTTCCGCTAATGTTACACAAATTTCTGTCATTTTTCTACTTAAAGAATATATATATATATATATATGTGTATATGTATATATATATATATATATATATATATATATACACATACATACACAGACATACACACACATATATATATATGTATATATGTATGTATATATGTAAATATAAAAATATTAGGAGTAAAAACACTGGTGACAAAGGCAAATATAAAATATAAAATCAAGAGTAATATGAAAAAGAAAACAAATATATACATTTAAGTTAAGATAAAAATAAGAGTAAATATTTAGTAAGACAATATATAAAAAATATAAAGTAAGTGATATAAAAATGTAAAATAATAATATTGCACATGGATAATTGTGGGAAACTGATTTCAGCTGTTAAACCTGTTAAACATTAAACATTAGACTAATAACACTGTAGGTTATTACCTTCCTGTTGTATAATAAGCCTCTTTCCATGGAGACATCCACTTCAGTCTTCTCATGTATGCCTGTTTCTTTGTGATTGTAATTAATATATTATACTGTTATCACAATGTGGTCATTATATAAGTGATTATTATGAAACAAAGACACATTTTAATGATCCAATAACAACCTCAGGATTCTTGGGAATGTTTTAAAATACACCAGGAATTCACATCAGTTTTTTATAGAAAGAGTCTTCATTCTAAAAAATAAAATAAAATAAAATAAAAAACAAAGAAAAGCCAATCCAAAAGAATTTAGCAAAAAGTCCAAAATAAATTATAAAAAGTTGTAAATTTTACAAAATAAAAGAAATTGTCCAAAAATCAGCAAATCATGTATCAAAAATTACTTTATAGTCCATCGGAGTCAAACCTTTAGAGTGTCTTAATTTTATAAAATAAAACAGATTATTCAGCATTAAATTAGACATTTTAAACAACAATAAAGATTTATTTGCTTTTAAAACAAGTGAATGAATTAATACAATCAACAATTAATAATTTTTTTTAAAGTCTCATCTCACCTAGATTCAATTTATCCTTCATGTTCTGCTGGACATGTTTCATTTNTTTTTTTAAAGTCTCATCTCACCTAGATTCAATTTATCCTTCATGTTCTGCTGGACATGTTTCATTTGAAGTGAAAAACTAAAACTTTCTCAGAGCAGAATTCATGATCAGCATCCCAGGTTCAAACAGCGCCCCCATGCGGCCAGCCAGTGTGCTTTATCAGAAGTCCAGAGAATGATTTGAATCCTGAACACCTTACACAGTAAATCATCAGCTTAAAGGAGTTTTCTTTTTATGATGTTGCTGTACTTTATGACGTCTGTGGGTGATTTTAGTTCTGCTCTTCCTGAATAAGCACAACATGAATATATCTTGATTCCTATTTGTCAAAGTCAGAACATGAAACAACAACCTTCAAGCTAAATTCCCAGATGAATACTTTCTTGGACATACGCAGCAGGTGAGTCAGACTGAGTTTTTCTGATGAGCGGCCACTCCTTCAGCCCTCGTCTGTTAATCCTGACATGTCCGTGCACCCGCTCAACACAGGCTTTTGTTTCTTGGCTTAGCTGGATCTCCTGGGAGTGGCAGGGCGGTTCGCTTACACGCCATTTATTCCAGAATCCCTACAGCAGCTTTAGTTTAACCATAATTAAACTTAAAAGATTGCACTGCAACTACTTATTTGTAATGCTTGCTGTAACATGTTTGTAATATTGTTGGTTGTTTGGTTAAATGTTGCATTTTATGATGCATGTGAAAAAGCGTATGCCTCAGGATGCAAGACAAATTTCAGAAAATATTCTGATAATAAAGTGAAATCAAAATAAAATAATGGTTCTGTATGCTTATAAATGTTTATATCCTTACTGTTGTGTTATACTTTTAGTTTCTCATTAAGCTGAAGATTCAAACCTTTTCTGTTGAGCAGCAGAGGTGGAATGAGGCTTTTCCACAGAGCCGCATCACAGGATGAGGAGATTCTGGTTCTAATGTAAACATACTATAAAAATATAGCCACAAGCTGCAATTAGCGGGGTCCAAGCACCTGTGACATTTCAAAGAATGCGCAACGTTGGCGTGGCGCAAGTGTCTATATGTGCGTGTGCACATATAAATGTGCATGCGCACATTTGATCATTGTATGTGTGCAGACATCGACCAAATTTGGTGACAATACACCCAATCATTCATGAAATATAGCATAATTTGTTGAATTAGCCACACCCACTCAACTTTGACAGCGGAACTGTACAGAATATCAAAAACCAAAGTGCGGCTCGGTCCAGACATTTTAATGTTGTGATGATTGGGCAAAATTTGTAGGAGGAGTAGCAAAAAAAAAAAACAAACAGTTTGACATCATTCCAAATGGCAGATAATCTGGTCATGTGATCATGGGTTGGACTATATGGTTGAATGCAAATCCATCCAGGGAATCAAGCAAAAAAAAGCATTTTGATTTTAAAAATGTAAATAGCTTATAAATAGCTGTAAATATAAGTAGCTTAGTACAGTGCCACCTTCAGGCCAATTTTTGCAAATATTTTTTCCTACATAGCAGATGTGATATTGAACCTATGAAGTGTGGTTTCTCTACATCACATACGTCAAACTCAAGGCCCGTGGGCCACATCCGGCCCACGGTACAGTTATATGCGCGTGAGATAATATCTAATGTCTATAATAACTGGCCCACTGGTGTATAGCGTGCCCATTACAGATACTACAAATCCCAGAATGCACTGCAACAGCCGGCGTGTCAATCAATGCCTGCAGGTACCAGCTCCCCTTCCCTCCGTGCCCATCCAGTCACTTTTAATGAACTTTAAGCTGGCCAATGGAAGAAATGGCCAAAGGAAGGAAAACAGGCTTTCAGCACAGGTGGAGTTAGAGAAGCTGTTTACAGTAAACAGCTTCTCTAACTCCACCTGTAAAGATAAACCTGTTAGCCTGGTTAGCAGAGCTGATGTGGCCATAATTAAAGAATATTACATAAGGAGGCATGATCACATTTAAAATATTCTCATTTTNGTGATGTGGCCATAATTAAAGAATATTACATAAGGAGGCATGATCACATTTAAAATATTCTCATTTTGCTTGTTGGTGTTGTTAATGAAAAACAAAGAGTGATTTTAGATTTCCTTTAAGAAAAAATGACAGTTTTCTGGCTATTTTTGATGACAGTGATAAAACTTTTTCATGGGAAATGAGTCAGAAACACTGCTGATAGAGAGGAAGACATTAAAAAAAAAGAAAAAAAACCTGATGCTGATGTGTTATTTTGAATTTTGTCAGTTTTTTTTCACACCTCTGGTTTGTTCTGGATTCTATAAGATGTATTGGGAGATGTATTATTAAGTAATAGTACAATAGTATAATAGTAATAGTATTAGTTAGTAATTATTAGTAAGTGAAGTTCATATTAGTGTATAAATAATTTGTCGTAACACCTCTGATGAAAATGAGGCCAATTTAAGTCTGTTTTCAATTAAGGTTGACCCTGTTTGGCCCTCAATTTGGACCCAATTTTTAATTCTGGCCCCTCTGTGATTGAGTTTGACACCCCACCAATCTTCAAAATAGGTGTGGCCTACATGTATAGATGCATCTGAGCCCAATGAACAATGCAAAAAAAAAAAAAAAANAAAAAAAAAAAAAAAAAGAACTGTGATTCTACATTTTGCCTGTCACACCAACTTATTGTCACATAATTTATTAATGTACAACTGCATGACTCATGGGTTTACATACACATGTTCCTATTTACATTTCATTTTCAGTAACTCGCTTTACAACCATAAACTCGCTTTGGTAGACAGATCAGGCATTGGGCATATTGTGCAGAATAGTGGTATGAAATGTCATTGAGTTACATCCATGCTGGTGAGGCTGCAGCGCTGCAACTTCTTGCAGTGTGAGCTTTTGTATCTTCACTGGAGGTTTGTAGGGGAACTGTACATTTGTTGCAGACATAGTGTTTTGGTGATTCATTAGAATGTCGTAGTTGTCAGATAACAGATGATGATGATGATGATGATGCTGTGAAACCTGTAAAACAATAATGTTGCAAAGCCAGTTACTGAAAATGAAATGACATGATGTGTTTGTAAACCCGAGTCATGCAGTTGTACATTAATAAATTATGTAACTATAAGTTGGTGTGACAAGCAAAATGTATGTCAGGATTATAAATTAGTGAAGTACATGTTTTTAAAAGTTAAGGGGTGGTTTGTATTCCAGGCTGTGTCTCATGCCTTTCTAGGTTGCACCTTTGGCAAAGTATGCATGCTGAATGAAATGCATAATGTGTCTTCAAGCTGAGCAAGCTTGTCTGTGAAAACAAGGTACAATATATACATTGAAAGCCAGACAATGTCATGATTTATGAAAATAGAGTAGACAAAGTGTCGTGCCAGTATGTTCTGAAAAGAAAACAACTTTGCCAGCATATTGAATATTAATAATAAAATGGCAGTTGTACCAAATACATAATTGCAGATTTGGTGATTTGTAGACTACTATGATTATGTGACAGACTTTCAGATGTATTAATCATCATCATTCCTCCTGAACGAGCTTTTTGAGCTGTGTACCACGACTATATGCAGTCAGATGAAAAAAAAGTGCCATTGGTATTCACAGCTGTGTATAACAAGTTATTGTATATGTTGAGCAACATGAAATATGAGTGTATTTGTGTTCACTTCTAAGCCGCTGTTTTGCTACTTCAGTGTCTGTTTGTAGATCAGATGTAGCCTCTGCTCTTGCAAGCTTTTGCTGAGCTTCTGGATGCATGTCTGAAAAATAGTTAAGAAAAATATGCATAAAATATTTCTTGCAAACGATATGTATTCCACCTTCCACAGACGGGGAACCAACGCTTTGTGAGATGAGATCTCCCTTGTCCTTGATCGCATATCCATACGCGGTTATCATTTTTACACTGTTTAAATATCGAATCTCTTC
Organism: Lucifuga dentata; assembly: GCA_014773175.1. NCBI lineage: Eukaryota > Metazoa > Chordata > Actinopteri > Ophidiiformes > Bythitidae > Lucifuga > Lucifuga dentata. The sequence continues at coordinate 41,719 of VXCM01006882.1, read as the reverse complement.
CATCCTGATGTTTATAATCACCTCACTGTTAAAATCTATGTACTAGAAATAACATTTGGATCGTGCTCTGCCAAGAATAAAGTTTAATACGTGGCAGTACTTCCTGGATCAAATTGGAACTACTAATGTGAGATCAGATCAAAAAATTTCCATTTAAATAAACTGGCTGATCGGCTGTGTTTTCATTTATCAAATATTCAGTATTGGTATCAAATATACGGTATTGATCACTAATACATGAGGCAAATAAAGTTTTAAATGTTGCCCAGATTTCATGAAATTTATCATGAGACACTTAACGCCAGTCAGCTGTCTGTGAATATGAAGAATTCAAAACTAAACAGCTTACCTTTTCTAGAATGCATTTTGAGCGAGTGACAAAGTTCTGCTAAAGAGTAAAAGTACTGTACATTTTACTTTGGAAATGTCGTGGATTGAAGTAAAAAGTTTGTAAAAATATAAATACTCATGTAAGGTACTCCATAAAAATACTCCAGTACTGCAATGTAACAAAGTATTTTGTTTGCAACATGTTTGTAGGCTGCAGCTGATTCCAGCAGAAGGCTGATAAGAAAAAGAAGAGAATGGATTCTTCCTCCAAAGAACCTGACAGAAAACACCGACTACACCCACCTGAAGTCAGTCGCCAAGGCCAGTAATCTATAAATCTATAAAGATCAGATACAGGTATCAGTGTGATACCTGTATCTAACCTGCATGTATCAGTCATAAATGTTGTCACAGGTTTTGATCCACTTTTTATCTGTTTGGGCTAAGCTAAGTGTGGCTAATCCTATATGGCAGCATGACCTGATCAGCCATTTAATTATCAAACCTTCCACAGTAAGAGCATTGTGCTACTATCATATATGTATATATATAGATATCTATAGATATATACATATATATAAACAGACACAACTGATAACACAAAGCAATTCTAAACAACCAAACTAGCCATGAGTAACAACTAGCTAGCTGCTACCTGAAGCTAGCATGAAGCTACTTGAAGCTACCTGAAGCTAGCATGAAGTTAGCATGAAGTTTACATGGCAACAACAGAGCAACAGACTGCAGAGTTAAACGAAACAAAATGAAACCCATAATGTCATTTTTGTATCTCTACAGTTTCCTCCACAAATACTGTTACTCTTGGTAAATAAAAGCAAAATGGGGCTTGAAAAAAAAAACGTCTTGATTGGTTATCCTGGTGATCTCTCCAAAATATTAACAAAAACATAACCTACAATTAAAGTACAATAATTGAAAAGAAAGCTAAATTCTTATGAAAAATATTATTCTGAATGATCCATTTTGCCTTTATTTACCACAGTTGCCTCTATGTGTGGAGGGCTGTGTATGACAGGGTTAATTTATATATGGACATAGCAGAAACAGCCACCTTATTATTATATATGAAGAAAAGGACAAACATAGACACAAAAGAATATGTAAACTTAAAATAGAGAGTTAAAAAGAATAGGCATAAACATATATATATGTGTATACATACATATATACATATATATATATATATATATACACACACACATATATATATGTTAGTCTCTCCTCAAGCACTGCATCACAGAGCTGCAGTTATTGCAACAAACTGTTGAGGGTGTAATGTGTGTTTTTTTTTTGTTTTTTTTTCCTGGCATGTAGAAATTAAAATTTGTTTTTGTGCTGTGTTTTTCAGATCCGATCAGATTTTGATAACGGCCATGGGAATATTGAGTACTACCTGGATGGTGTTGGAGCAAACAGGGCGCCCTTCAACGTGTTTGTCGTTAATCATGAAACTGGCGAGATTCGAGTGACCCAAAAACTTGACCGGGAATTCATCGATAAATACGTTGTAAGATTGAAACATAAGTTTATATTGTATTGTATTTATTGTATTTTACTCTTTTTAGTATTATGTTGTACTTGTTGACCGTGATGTCATTCTTAGGTTGATAAGAAGTAACTGACCTCACGTTTACAACCATCAGCTTCACATTTGTGCCACAGGCTTCCAGTACATTTAACTGAACGTACCTGATGTTGTTCTAAAGTGCTGAAACATCCTCTCTGCTGACACAGACGATGAAACCATCGATGATTCTGTTTTCTGCTGTTTCAGCTCTCAGGTATTGCTCGATTCAAGAATGGTACTTATGCAGAGATGAACATTCCCCTACGAGTCAACGTTATAGATGAGAACGACAACACTCCAAAGTTTGCTGATAACCAGCACGGGAAGGTGCACGAGCTCAGCCATCCAGGTGAGTTTCAGTTTCAGTTACACATTGACATCAATGTGTAACTGAATTCAATTACAGATTCAATTCAGTTATACATTGAAACTATCTCATGCGCATGAGATACAAGCATTTTTTTTTTTCTCATATCCCTTTAAGGGACATGAGAAATTGGTCTGATCTATATGAGTTGGTCTGTTCTAGCAATTTTCATTTTTGCTGTTTTCTGAATATAAATAAAACATTAGAAGCTGAAAAGTTTAACAAATTAAATATTCCATGACTGTCAATAATGCCGTTGGACTCCACCCATATTACTACAAATTTAAATAAATATAAATGATAATAATATTTAGGTTGTGTACTGTAAGTGCTGCCATCTACTGGTGTAACAAGCAAATAACACCTAATGAGTTTATCTACAGGGACAAACATGCTCTTAGATAAGAAATGGATTTGATTTAGTTGTAGATGCACAGTATGACATAAATGTGGGTTGTCTGGTCTTCTTAAAATGAGTCATAATGTTTGGGACTTTGGGCCTTTGTTTGGAATGTTTTTTTTATCACAAATTTAGGTTCAAATTTAAATTCCCTCAACAGAGTTCAGTTTAGCTTTGTGAATAAAATAAAGCACATTTGATAATTGTTATCTCTGATTATCAGAATTATGAATTGGAAGGAATTTTAGCACTTTTATGGGCATTTAAAAGTAGCATCTGTGAACTTCATCACTGAGCAGACATGATAAAACTTTTGTTATTGGCAGGTTAAATAGGGATTTTGTGAGTAGTGAAACTCTGGATATGACTGGGATTAGTGGTAACAGGAAAGGAGCGAATTGGCAACTTACCAAACTATTTTGTTGGAGCCCATTACAAAATGTAAATCTGTGATCCATCACACACTGATCTACATCAGCTTTTACCTGAGACAAACCTTACAACAGCATGTTGGTACCGGGACAGCGATGCTCTGTTCAACGTGATGGAAGCTTTATGAATGAGCTTCAGTTATCACAGCGCTTATTTAGCATGTGTAGCTAGCCTGATTTCCTCATGAATTACACCCAGTATTTCCCACTGTAGACTGAAAGCAGCAGGACTTACCTGGAGTATCAAGGTAGATGACTGTCTCTGATGTTGTTTCCACAGGCACTTTTGTTATGCAGGTCAATGCAACTGATGCAGATGAGGTAAACAATATCAACTCTAAGATTGCCTACAGCATCGTGTCTCAGGATCCTCCGCATGACATGTTCTACATGAACAAGGATGGAAAAATCTACGTCAAACAGCCCACGCTGGACAGAGAGGTACGACCCTTTACGTCACAGAGCCCCTTATGTTATTCTTTACAATCCTCATGTGTGACTTCACATATAATCAGGAAAAAAGCCGGCATGGGAACCAATTTTTCACAAACACCAGTGTTTTGGGGTGGAAATGCCCTGAAGGGTTCGCAGTTTGGCTCCAGCACCAGCGTTGTGCCGAAATCTGCCTCCCTACCGAGATTTACACCCCCACTGTAAATTATTTTCTGAAGATGAACAAATGAAATCAAGTTAACAGCACTATTTATCTGAGGCTATTTGGAGGTGAGAGGGTGAGTTTGTGCATGTAACTCTCCTCAGGCCTCAGAAAGGAGGACATGCATGTTTCAGAAAGTGGCTCTTTTTCTGAGATTTGCATCATCAGTGTAAATAACTTTCCAAAGGGATGACATGACTTTAAATTTCACATTTGGGCCTATTTTTGTGTAGCAGGGTGAGTTTGGTCCATTTAACCCTCCTCAGGCCTGAGAAAAGAGGATATGCATTTTTCAGCAGAAATAATATATAATTAATGTATAATTAATGAATTGCCCAATAGACATACAGTAGATATTATTGTTATTGCCTCTAAGGAATGCCTTAATCAGTATTTGATAAAAGGTATTCAAGGAATAAATATTGTCTTGTATCACATATATGTGTGTATATATTATGACAACGTTCTAAATGAATATTTACCTACAGCCATCCTGAAGAATGTCCAAGAGTGGCAGTGATAAAGCTTTAATTTGTGTATCAAACAGGCTCTGTTTTCGTTGTGCGTATTTTGGTGTGAACCCATATAAATATTCGTAACAATCATTTGGTTTGTTGTGGATACACTTCGACAAATTCACATCTAAAAAATGTGCATTTTGTGTCGTTGATTCAAATCGCTCTCGGTGTGTAACGACCTTCAACCTGAAATATCAGTTATTTGAATCGATACCTCAGAGACTCAGATCGGCATCATGGTTGCTTAGTGAGCTAGTGAATGGACGGAATTTGCCAGAACTGAAAGGATTTTTAGTCTCCTGCAGAGACTCTGATTCAGTGACTCAATTTGTCTATCGGCATGTTTGAAACAAACTGAAAATAAAATGAAACGATTCAATGTTTTACAACTATGTTTGAAATTATTAGCAGCATATTCAAACATCTGCATATTAAATGTGTCCTTGGTTACTAAACATGCTAAACTAAGTCAGTAGCCTAGCCTAGCCCGTAGCCTGTTGTTGAATTTAAAATCCTAATCTGTGTTTTTAAAGGCTCCCATTGCATGAGAGCTGATTTCTCCTTCTTTCTGTTTCTACAAGCCCTCCACTAAAAGTCTGAATTACATGACACTTACACATGATAAATAACATAAATAATGATTAGAAATGTCAATAACAGAAAAACTAAGATATGTTTTATGTTGTCAGTAATGTAGCGTCTATGTTGGTTGTATTTACTGAGCACAAGCATGCAAAACCACCAGCATGGTCCTTTAAGAGAGAAAGCCTCATCTGTTTTTTTGTGTTTTTTTTATATGTTTTCTAATTTTAGACTGCAGATGTATACAAACTGACCGTGATTGGTAAAGACTTGGACGGCCAACCAGGAGGAAACACGGGAACAGGCATGGTCACCATTAAAGTCCTCGACGTGAATGATCATGTCCCCACGCTGGAAAAAGACATGGTACCGTTTTTACAGATTCATAGTTTAAATGCTGTTTTCTTCAATTAAGTCTTGGGGAAATAGTCAAACATTTACACCATGTGACAAACGAGCGTCACATGACTGAAAATATACTGCACGTCTCATAATGTGGTAATTCATGAAAACATCACAGTAACTACACGCTAGATAAACACCCTGATAACTGAAGCTCCTTCATGAAACTGCCCTTACTCAGAGCATCGTTATCTCGTTACGACACGTTGTCAGGTGTGTCTTAGGCAAAATCTAATGAAGATCAGCGTTAACGAGCTGCTTCATATTTAAGAGACACGATTTATTCTGCTTCATCTGCTGTTAAAGAGAAACTGAAACATCAAATCAGCAAAGAAACATAAATTCTGCTGTAGAGCGCCACATTTTAGGAAAGTGATACTGAGATAAGAGAGATAAAAGACGTATCTCACACACACACATGGTGGGGTGTGTGTGTGTGTGTCAGAGAGGCACAGAGCGCAGAGGAAGAGTCTCAACATGAGAATGTGTGTGAGACCAGATCAACTGATCAAAGTTATTGATCACTAACACGTGAGACAAATACAGTTTAAACATCATCAGATTTCATGCTGATGAAATTTACCGTCAGACTGAAACACGTCTAAGATGCTGATAAAAGACATTTATGAATGAGGGAACGTGGTTGAGTGATGTTCCTTTGTTGACACAATAACTCTGGCACTGTGTTATGAACACCCCCCCCCCCCNACACACACACACACACACACACACACACACACACGTTTTTGTGATAGATACAGTACAAGTACAAGGCATAATAATGCATCAGGCAGAAAAAACCTGCTATAATAACTGCATCCATAGATGTGTGAAAAAATTTTTTTTTTTGATTGAAAATGTCAGTCATTACAAAGACCATGTGGTCTGTGTGGAAACTCCTGCTGCTGCACGAGCTCATAGTTTGTTACTGCTCATTGTCATGTGTATTACTGCTCATAGTCATGTTTATTGCTGTTCATAGTTGTCTTTATTACTACTGTTTATTACTGTTCACAGTCATCTTTATTACTGCTCATAGTCATGTTTATTACTGTTCAGTCATCTTTATTACTGCTCATAGTGTCTTTATTAGCGTTCACAGTCGTATTTATTACTGTTCATAGTTGTCTTTATTACTGCTCATAGTGTCTTTATTACTACTGTTCACAGTCATGTTTATTACTGCTCATAGTTGTCTTTATTACTGTTCATAGTCGTGTTTATTACTGTTCACAGTCATCTTTATTACTGTTCATAGTCGTGTTTATTACTGTTCACAGTCATCTTTATTACTGCTCATAGTGTCTTTATTACTACTGTTCACAGTCATGTTTATTACTGCTCATAGTGTCTTTATTACTACTGTTCATAGTTGTGTTTATTACTGTTCAGTCATCTTTATTACTGCTCATAGTGTCTTTATCAGTGTTCACAGTTGTGTTTATTTCTGTTCATAGTTGTATTTATTTCTGTTCATAGTTGTGTTTATTACTGCTCATAGCCATGTTTATTACTGTTCACAGTCGTGTTTATTACTGCTGTTCACAGTTGTCTTTATTACTGCTCATCGTGTCTTTATTGCTGTTCACAGTCGTGTTTATTACTGTTCATAGTCATATTTATTACTCCTCATAGTGGTCTTTATTACTGTTCACAGTTGTATTTATTACTGTTCACAGTCGTGTTTATTACTGCTGTTTACAGTTGTCTTTATTACTGCTCATCGTGTCTTTATTGCTGTTCACAGTCGTGTTTATTACTGTTCATAGTCATATTTATTACTCCTCATAGTGGTCTTTATTACTGTTCACAGTTGTGTTTATTACTGTTCACAGTCGTGTTTATTACTGCTGTTTACAGTTGTCTTTATTACTGCTCATCGTGTCTTTATTGCTGTTCACAGTCGTGTTTATTACTGTTCATAGTGGTGTTTATTACTGTTCATAGTGGTGATTATTCCTGTAAGTTAATAATTACACCTGTGCTGATTGGTCTGAGTCTCATCCCATGTTGTTTTACCTGCAGTATGAGGGCAGCATCGAGGAGAACACAGCAGGTGTGGAGGTGATGAGAATCAAAGCAGAGGACCTGGACGAAAAGCACACGGACAGCTGGCACGCCGTGTTTGATATCGTCAAAGGAAACGAGGCCGGATACTTCAGCATTACAACAGACCCCAAGANCACGCCGTGTTTGATATCGTCAAAGGAAACGAGGCCGGATACTTCAGCATTACAACAGACCCCAAGACCAACGAAGGCATCCTCATGCTCGACAAGGTAGATTTCAATGAGCAACACAGAACATTCAGTTAAACTAAGCTGTGATCCATTTTACTCAGAAAAATCTGACCACTGACAGAAAAGTGAAAGTCATTAAACTCAGACTTCCCTGTCAAAAAAGTGGGACATCATTTTGTAGTTTTCACTTATTCTTTTAAAAATAAAACTTTTAGTTGTCGTTCATGACGTGTTGCACAGCTGTTAAATATTTTTAGATAAACATGACAGTTGACGTACCTCACACGTCGTTTCTCTTTGCTAATCGCACAGAAATAATTTCTGTAGGTTCTGATAGTAAAATCAGAAGCAGACATAAGACAGGATTTGGTAAAATCAGAGGTACATGTAGGACAGGGTTTGATCAAACCAGAGGTACATGTAGGACAGGGTTTGATCAAACCAGACCTACTTGTAGGACAGGGTTTGGTCTTGGCTCAGGACTTCCTAAAAAGGAAATTGTGGCACACTTCCTGATAAGTGTTGTCCTGTAGATGTAAGTAACATTCACAGAATTCTCATGCAAACATGAACTCGCTGTCTCATGTTTTTTTCTCAGCAGAAGCTCTGGAACACATTTAGANTCTCATGCAAACATGAACTCGCTGTCTCATGTTTTTTTCTCAGCAGAAGCTCTGGAACACATTTAGATAGAGCAGGGGTCAACAACCTTTACTATCAAGCCATTTTTGGCCCAGTGGGAAAAAAACAAAATTGTCTAGAGCTGCAAAACATATTTGAACCTTAAAATGAAGATAACACAGCCTTTTAAGTCTAAATTAGCCTATCAACATAACAAATAAGTGTAAATGAGCATTTAGTAAAATGTTTTACCACGACTACTCTGCAGTGGACTATTTATGATTATTTGGTATTTTAATTTTGCATTTCCGTTACAACTACCCATGGAAAATAGATTAAATCATACCTTAGAAAGAGATATTTCCAGACTAAACATTTTATCCCTCACATCCAAGCGCTGTTGTGATTGGTCAGTTACAGTAATCAGCTGCTGAAATAAATATCATGTTTACTGGTACCGGTGTTAGAGCCATTCCTTGGTTAATTATCAACTGTTTAAAATATTTAATTTGGGTGAAAAGTGAAAACAACTTATTATTTTTGAATATATTTTAACTGATTGATCATCACTGGCTCCATGAAGCAGCTAGCGGAGGAGCCTATAGATAGACGCTCAGCTGGAGGCTGATCAGTGTTGCGGGGGCAGGTGTAGTTTTTGACCTCACCTCACGTCATTTTGATTTTAAAAATAAATAAACTACAAAAGGAAAAGAGTGTGATGTTATCATGCCGGTGTGCGTCAGGAAGAGAAGTCCCGTTAAAGCGGTGAAGTTTTAAAACAGCCGCCACAACGAGAATGTGGATTATTTTCAGAAAATCAGAGGAATACTATGACAATACTCAGAAAAACAAATAATTTGCTAAACAAATAAATTGACGGAACAACATCAGGGGGTCGGCTGAAGGAATTCCAAAACTCCGTATTGAGGAATGTCCAGCATATAGACAGGCCCACATCGACTCAGGCATAGGAAAACATGTAATGGGTGAGATTCTTAAAAAAAAAAAAAAAANTTAAAAAAAAAAAAAAACAACTCAGCATAATTACACAGCTAAATAAGCTAAATAAGCACCTTGATAATTAAAGCTTATTTGTAAAGCTTTGCTTACCTTCATCAATGTGATTCAGACAAGGAATAGGAGTCCAGAAAACTTAATGTTAGCTAATGTCAGTTACAATAATCAGCTGTGTCTAAATTTGGAGGTCAAAATCAGGGTTGGTTTATATTGGCTTATTGTTGAGGACGTCTCCTGCCTGGCACCTCTTTTTAATTGGCGATTTAATAGGTGGCAATGTTTAAAATTGGAGAATGTAATAATCACAACAATAATAAATGAAAATTAAAATGTTTAAAAAAAATANGTTTAAAATTGGAGAATGTAATAATCACAACAATAATAAATGAAAATTAAAATGTTTAAAAAAAATAACCGTTGGTCATTTATAGCTAATTTTTTTTGTCAAAACCACAGGGAGCCACTGGAGATGAGCAAAACAGCCACATGTAGCTCCTGAGCCGCGGGTTGCCGACCTCTGAGATAGAGAATCAACTTTGAACTTTCTGAGTTGCTGGATCGCAGCTTTAGCAGGAAGGTCATTTTATGTATCTGGTTTGACTGAGATTCGATCATAATGTGAGACAGACTCCATTCAGATGTAGTCTGGTGTGAAAGTATTAGATCTAGACCAAACTAGAGGAAGGCAGTAACTTCACCCTGAAAAGGTGCATTAGGCAGCACAGGTGGAGTCTGTGCCAGTTCAGTGGGCTGCGTTCTGGTGTTTTGTGCTTGAGACTCGTGAAGTAGCAAAAGCTGTCTCCTGATGTTTTGGACTCTTGAATATAGAGAAACATGGATTCCATATTTGGTGAACCTCTGATCTAGAACTCAAGCACACACCCTACTCAGCGACTGATTATCATGCTGAACAAATTTTAATGTTTAATGTATGATAAACTGACATAAGTTGCAACATAATAAACTTGCAAAGTAATAGATTACTCCTTCAGCAATAGATATTTTAAAAGTAATAGATTACTCCAAGGGGAAATGGATTACTTATAAAGTAATTCATGATGCCAACGCACGACCAACATACATCATCGAGAAGTGACATTAGCTTTGGATGCACCTAACTGTCAGCTATATCCAGTGCTAACTTTAGCTACAAATGTTATGTTAGCTGCTCTCACAACATTTTAATTAGGAACATAAGCTTCTCCATTGTGTTTTGCTCATACGTACTGAGGTTGTTGCTGTAATAGTTTTGGGCAGATGCCTAAAATGTGCCTATATTTGATAGGAAACTGTAGCCCTAACCTCAGCTAAAGTGGATTTCTTTCCTGAAATATAGGATTGGCTAATGGTTTTTAGTAACAAAACAACAACAATCCCCCCCCCCNCAAAAAAAAAAAACAAAACAAAACAAAACAAAACAAAACCAACATTTCAACGTCGTGTTAAATGTGTGATGAACTCTTTGTGCCGTTTCACAGGCTGTGAATTATGAGGACGTGAAGGATCTCCAACTGGGACTCGCTGTGAGGAACAAGGCTGAACCATTTGATGAATTTGAGGAAGATATGGAAAGTCCTGAAGGTGGAGGAGCAGGAGCAGGAGCCGGAGGAGGAGGAGGAGCAGGGGGACCAGGAGCAGGAGGAGCAGGGGGTCCAGGAGCAGGAGGGACAGGGGGACCAGGAGCAGGAGGAGTAGGANCGTCATCATCACACTCTGAGACCATCTCAAAATACAGAACCTATCCAATCAAAATCAATGTGATGAACAAGCCTGAAGGACCACAGTTTGAACCCACTGTCAAAGCCATTCCCATCTCTGAGGGCGGCACCGTCAAAATTGGCGATGTGGTCGCCCACTACCCTGCAATCGATGAAGACACCGGGAAGCCTGCAGAGGATGTCAGGTCAGAACACACAAACATATAAAACTCTCTGCTCTAAACTGAAGCTACAGCGAACCTTCCATGTTCTGTACTGAGGGTTTGTTTCTGCTGTAGGTACGTAAAGGGATCAGATCCCGACAACTGGTTCAGCATCGACCCAGTAACAGCTGAGATCAAACTCAACAAGGTGCCTGACAGAGAGTCTCCGTTCCTGGTCAACGGAACATACATCGCCAAAGTGCTGTGCATGACAGAAGGTATGGCTTCAACTGTCTGCTGCACATTCCCATGTCCAATTTCAGGATTTATTCAGTGTCTGAAGATTCTCCTTAGTGCAGTGTGTCTAAANCCCCCCCCCCACCATGTTGGATCAGTTAAATGAAGTTAAAAAAGTTATTTTGACACAAAAAACAAAAAAAAATGTAATAAACATCATGTTTGCTGTGATGGATTATTTATCAAGCATCTCTACAAGTTGATTTTTATAGCATACTGGATGTGTATATAAGTATGTGTAATTTTCTGTACGTACTTTAGTCTGTTTTGTTGCTTTTTGTCTCTGTTGCTCCAACATTGTCCTGAAAGAGAAGTGAAAGCTGAGGTTGTGCTGAAACAAAAGACACCGAGCACTTGGGTAAAAACAATTATTTAAGGTGGTAAAAGCACTAGAAAACTCAAAAAAAAAGCCAAAACAAAAAAAACCTTCAAAACTCCCGAAGACCATAGACAGTTTTAATCTGGCACTGTGTTTTATGAATTCCCCTCTTAGTCTTTGGTGCCCCTAGAGGCAGAATTCTTTTTACACCTCAGATTATGATCATATTGGAAGCAACAATCTGACAACACTGCGATGTTTTTACAGCATTAACAGTCGTGAGGTAAAAAATGCTAACTGTGTCCTGAGGGTGGAATTAATGTAAAGGTCACGAGGTCTTTTAAATTAAAAGGGGCAATCCTACATATGAATGCAAAGCTTCATGGCAGTCTGATAGTGTCGTTTAAAACGTACATGATAAGAACAGGGTTAGGATTAAACCTCTGACAGCCGTAAACATTTGCAGCAAAGAACTCCAGCTGTTAGAAATCGTTATGTTATGTTTTGATTTGATGGTGGCGCTACAGGAAATGTCCACGATGGAAACAGTTGATCGCCTGAGGCCAATTAATGAATCAATTTAATTAGATTGTAATATTTCTTTTTAAAAGTGGAAATGTTGGTTTGGTGTTGGTGTAAGAGGAAATTATTTGGGGACCATGAAGAATTAAAAGTAGAGCAGATTTCACTGGTAGTTTTTGAGATAAATTGACCAAAGAGGACAGTTTGACTCAACTGTGACGATAGATGAATCACTAAGAATCTTCTTCTGGTGACTAAGATTTGTATAGAAATCCGGCTACTGCTTCTTCTTTGGCTCTGGAGCAAAAAGTTGGATAAAAAGACCAACATAAGTGATGCGTGTCCACGTGGAGCGGAAAGAGGAAATGCTGACTGAACTCTGTATTTTCCCAACGTAGACATGCCGGCTCAAACAGCCACGGGCACCATCGCCATCCAGGTGGAAGACTTTAACGACCACTGCCCCATCATAACCACGAAAGCCTTTACCATATGCACCACAGCCGACGCTGTCATCGTGAGTGCTGTGGACGACGACGTGTTCCCTAACGGAGCGCCGTTCCAGTTTAACATCATCCCAGAAGGCACTGTGGGTAAATGGAACGTAGAGCATCTTAATGGTAAGGAGAATATCACATCACACACACACACACACACACACACACACACACACACACACACACACAATGTAATACATACATTCATATTCTAACCAAAATGACACGTTATTCATAAATGGTGTTTCTGTCTGCAAACAACATGTCATTTGGCTCATTCCTGGACAATGAGGGATAGAAAGAAAATCATTATTATAGGATTCTATTGTTTTCGTATAGGATTCTGTCATATCATTATTACATAGTAATATCATCAATACCAATACTACTTGAATACTTAAAAGTAGAGAGAGTAGAGTTGTACTTTATTTATCCCCAAGGGGAAATTTCAGTGTTGCAACAGCAATTACAAAAAACACACACACGAGGCAGATAAAAGAAAAACACCAATAGTATACTAAATAGAGTAGAAAAGAGGTACTAAGGGCCATACCCGCAATTTTGCAAGTTTGAGCCTAATATATTAAATTTTCATACATGTTACATTCCTGACAGTCGTTTCCCAAAGCATACTACTGGAACTGTGAACTAAAAATGTTTTTCCTACCTTCCAGACCTCCATTGGTTTCAGTTCATTCTGCTATTAAAATCAACTTGTTGATACTTGAAATGTTCTTGGGATAGGTAATCCATCATTACCAACAAGATGTGTATTCAGGTTTTTTTTTAGAAGTTATGTAATTTTAGCGTTTAAGCGCAATAAAAAGCTTGGAGTGAATGTATGTCTCCACCAGGGAATATAGTCCCATGAAGACCTGCGTTTATGGAAAAATTTAAATGACCATAGATACTGACATGCCAGTTATTATACAGTGTTTCTCACACATAGGCGAAACTTGGGTGGGTTTCTGAAGAGCTGCCCAGATTTCGCGGGATGACCCTGCCTTAAAATCAACACAGCTCTGACACTGCCTTCACACACTGACAGCGTACATATATAGGCTGTACTTGGCCAAGAAAGCGAAAGTGGAACGGAGAAAGCGAGAAAATGAAACCTAATGTCCGACTGCCTTGAATGCGTCCCGTTTCGTCTGCGCCACATGTGGAGTGTTTCCCACAGGTAGAAAATTGTGTTGTCAGGGGGGTTGCATGTAGTTGGCATTCAAGGCAGTCAGACATTAGGTTTTTTTTTTTTTCTCATTTTCTCATCCCCCCACCCCACCCTGACAACCCACAAGTTAATTTTCTACCTGTGGGAAACACTGTTATAGAAATTATATATTCTCTCAGGGGCCAGACATAATTGTACCGTGGCCGGATGTGGCCCGCGGGCCTTCAGTTTGACATATATGTTCTGTGAAATGCTGTGTGAAACACATTGTGCAGTGTCAACAAATTCAAATAGCATGTACGCATATCAACACAATTTAATATCACTTTGCCAAAATGAACCTTAGTAAAGGACTATACCAGTGATTTTTCATGTTTGAGCCCAGTATATACAACTTCCATACACATTACATGTGTATGTTACCATTTTGTTTTTAAGATATTTTGCCAAATCCCTGAATCTTTCCAAAATCAAATATGCAGGTGATGCACACACCTTAAAATTCAACGCTTCACCTGCTAACACGTATATCTGAATACACAGCTGTTTTAGTTTCTCAGGAAAAGTCGTCTTCTGGTTGGAGATATTCATTGTCTTCTGTCCATCTCCTTGTTGAATCCGCATTGAAATTCTAAAATTATGAAAAAAAGTTTGTTTTATTTTACTGTGATTGATAATTTATCTGAAGCACGTTTCAAGTTGATTTTCATAACGTTCTAAAATGTACCGCTCCAGTAGTATGTTTTGGAAAATGGTTGGCAGTAACTTAACATGTATGGGGGCTATATTTATTGGGCACAAACATGCAGAATCACTGGTATGGTCCTTTATGTGAGACCACTAGCATGTCCACATCATAAAGGGGAAAAACCTTTCAGCTGTTACACTGGTCAGCTTCACTAACAAAACCATAAAAAGCTTAAAATGTGTAATGTTTGTAAAAGTAGAAGCTTTTGTTTTGAAATGAGACTTTTGAACCGTCAGTATATGTCTGAGTTTGAGCCTGTAGAAAATAGATGTTAATAATATGAGATTACTGCACTAATCACATGATTGTCCTGTTGCTGCAGACACAACAGCCATATTGAGGGCTCAGGAGACCATGTGGCCTGGTTCCTATGAGGTGGAGTTTGTGGTGAGGGACCAGCAGGGAGAAGCCTGTCCAGAACCGCAGAAAGTCAAGGTGGACGTGTGTACCTGCAAGGACGGAGAGATGTGCGGAATGCGAGATGCTTCTGGTAGGATCGTCAAAGGAGCAAAATTAGGACCCGCAGCCATCGGACTGCTGTTTCTAGGCCTCCTGCTGCTGCTGCGTAAGTGTGCGGTGAATTCTTTCTGCTCACAGCAAAAAGCAAATCATTCCTACCTGAACAGTGTGCACGTCTTTCCAAACGTTCAGGTCACGTCATGGAAAACATTCCAGAGTACAATAAGCAGAACGATGCATCATACAAACACATTGCCAGCAAAAATTCCATTTTAATCTTGTTTGCTTGTTATGGAATGTGGCTTGTTATGTGACTTACAGCTAATATAATGCTAACCAGCTAACATAACGTTTCAGTCACATTTCAAAAGGACCACGAGTCACTTTTCCTTCAAAGTAGCACCAGCATGTTACCAGGTAGAGCCTAGAAACGTTTCTCTAACACAAACGTGTCAAACTGAATCACAGAAGGGACAAAATTAAAAACTGGGTCCAAGTCGAGGGCCAAACAGGGTCAACCTTTTTTGAAAACAAATTGGCCTCGTTTTCATCAGAGCTTATGACAAATTATTCATACACTAATACAGTATGAACTTCACTTTAACCACTGCTCCTAACACATCTATAGAATTCAGAACAAACCAGAGGTATGAAAAAACAGACAAAATAGAGATCAAATTCAAAATTAATTACATTTTTTATGTCTTCCTCTCTTTCAGTAGAGTTTTACTGACTTTGTTACACTTTTTTTTTGTGTAGCGGACCAGAGGTTCATTGTGTTCAGTGAAACTACTATATATACAGTATAGATAGATAGATAGATAGATAGATAGATAGATAGATAGATAGATAGATAGATATGCATGGGCATTCATAGGCATTGTTGTTGTTCTTGCACTGTAAATATATTTTTGAACACTGTTAAGGATTTTGGCACCAATTAATCGCCTCTGTGCCCCTGACTTCCTGTCCTCTCACCTTTTTATTTCCCTCCACCACCAGGTGGAGGGAAATAAAAAGGAACAGTAATACAGAACAGTAATACTTTTCTAAAGGATCATGTGAAATAGATTAATCTATAAGAACTCTCTGCCGTACATTAAATCATCCATGTTGTATAATTAATTTAGAAATAGGAAAAAAATAAACCAACGTCCAACAGTGGCTGAGAACAAATATGGTCTCAAGAAGTGCTCCAACAGCTAAAAAGAAACCAGCATTTAGATGATAAAATGAATCTCTATTACAACGGTTCTTTTCAGACAAATTCCACAAATTTTTTTGTTTCCAGACAGTTACAACAATTTTCAATGTGACTTTGAGGCTGGCCAGCAGGTGGCAGTAGCCAAAGCTGCAGAACCACCAAAGAGACAAAGAGTTCAAATATATATTAAATATTATATTAAAACATGCAAAAGATGAAGAAGTTTACCCTGCAGTGAACAAGAATAAGTCAGCATGAGTGGAATTAGCAGACATGTCCTCCTGTAAGAGGACAAATGTGTTGTATTGTCCTGGTAAGTTTAAAGGACCATACGAGCGATTTTTCATGTTCAAGCCCAGTGAATACTACCCACATGCATGTTACGTTACTAACAAATTTCCAAAGCATAAATATTTTAGTTTTCCTGTTATTCTGCCAAATTCACTAATCTTTCAAAATCAGGTTCAGGTGATACATCCACTTTAAAATTCAAGGTTTCATCTTAAATGTAGAAGGCACGATCGTTTTTAATATCTCTAAAAGCCGTCTTCTCCTGGGACTATATTCTCTGGCGGAGAGATACAGTTTCTTCCTCCATATTGGATCAGTTTCTTAAAGTTACTTTAACAAAAAACTTAACAGAAACCACGTTCTCTGTGTTGGATTATTTATCTCAAACATGTTTCAAGTATCAACAAGTTGATTTTATAGTGTACCAGAATGAACTGAAACAGTCTGGAAGGTAGGAAAAACAATTTTAAAATTTACAGCTAAAGTAGTATATTTTGGAAGATGATTGTCAGTAATGTAATGTAGATTGGGCTCAAACATGCCAAATCAGTGGTATTGTCCTTTAATAATGGTGAAACTGGCGTTGCCATGGAAACACTGATTTAGACCAGACTCTTTTGTGTTCCAGTCATTCCACTTTTGCTGCTCTTCTGCCAATGTGGATCTGCGGGTCTGCTAGGAGGATTCACTGAAATGCCCTTTGATACTAAATCACACCTCATAGCCTACCACACTGAGGGCCAGGGCGAGAACACGGTATGCCACACACACACACACACACACACACACACGCATGTGCACACACACTTACGCACACACACACACGCACACATTTTTGCTGTCATACAGTCACGGCCGGCCCATGGCATAGGCGAAACTAAAGTGAACTCTCCTTTGTGGTAAATAATTTCAAGAACTACAGAAACGTAACAAAATTTATGTGCTAACTTTGTGAATTATAACTTAACTGTGTAAAGCATCGGCACACTATATATAGAGCTCAATGTGCAGAGACATCTCACTAATGATGTGTTATAAAATGCACCTTTATTCAGCACAGAACTAACATTATAACATGGAACTTATGCATATTATGGTTTGAAATTACGTTTTAGTGAAGATTAGGCTCATAGGAGATTTAGCAAATATTTATGGAGTGGGTTGGGGGAATTCTGGGATGTCAGGTGAATACTGCAGAGTGGGGGTAAAAGGGTAGCCATGCCCCTTTTGTATATTACTGGACAAATCGTGTTTAATGAATGTTTTAATTTTGGCTGTTTTATAAGGTATTTATAAGGTAAACTGACCCCTTTTTCATCCCTTTGTCTATCATACAAACTCAAAAAAATACTTGCCTAGGGCCCCAGAAAGGCTAGGGATGGCCCTGCATACAGTAACACAAAATGTATTTCTGGTTTGAAGCAGCTTTCAGTGGTTTTTGACCACTAGGGGGCAGCAAGAACCAACTGACCAGTTTTGTAATTAATGCTTCATTGATATAATTATTGGCTGTGGGTAAAGGAACTAGACTACATTTTCAGAATGGAAAATAAATAAATGAGTAGTAAAGTGGAATGACTTTCATTCATGGAAATGGTTTCTTTGCATGTCAGAATGACATATTTATCTTTTGTTTCACTGGTAAAAGTGCAACAACAGCGGTTCATTTTATTTTTAAACTGTTTTCATAAACGGCAGATTCTGTTTTCCAGGAGTCAACCATCATGCCTGCCAGACACACTGGGAGTAATTTTAAAAATCTAAGCGTTGTGCTAACTGAAGCTCATTCATAAAGCTTCCCGTACATTAATAAGGCCACTGGTGTCCCATTACAGATATGTTGTTGTCAGGTGTGTCTCAGGTAAAAGCTAAAGATCAGCGTTAACGAGCTGCTTCATATTTAAGAGTCACGACTTATCCTGATTCATCTGATGTTAAAGAGAAACTGACACGTTAAAGCAGCATAAATTCTGCTTTAGAGCTCCACATTTTAAGAGACTGACGCGAAGATAAGAGAGATAAGAGATTCAGTACTACTGGGAGTCCTGGTGCATCGGTGTGGGTGTGGTGTGTGTTGCATGTGAAAGAGAAAGGAGAGACAGGTCAGATCAAAACTCATTATTTAAATAAACTGACTGATCAGCTGAGTGTTTTATCTATCAAAGTTATTGATCACTAACACGAGACAAATACAGTTTAAAACATCATATTTCATATTGATGAAATTTACCATCAGACTGAAACTCATCTTCATTTTACTGTGAAAATGTGTTTTATGAATCACTTCCTGACATGCAAATCAGGAAATACTAGTGTCTTTTAAGCTAAATGCTAACAGATGTTTATGAATGAGGGAACGTGGTTGCGTGATGATATTTGTCTTTATCAACACATTAAATCCTGGCACTGTTTTATGAATTACTCATTTCTGGTAATGCTATTCTCCTGTATGTCATTATGCAGATAAATGCTGTTTTATGTTCAATAATCATTGACCCTGTCCTCTAACGTTTGGATGTTTGACCTTTTACAGGAAGTGCCACTACTCAACATGCCGACACAGGTGGATGGAGGATTTGGAAAAATGGATAGCAGCTTCGTAATGGCAGCACCTGTGGCACTTGGAGGAGTCCAACAATTTGCCACCTCCACTGATGGAGCTTTCTTTCAAGATCGTTTTGCAGACAGCAGCTACGGGAACGGAACACTGGGGGCGACGGGCCAGGGGCTGGGAGGTGGATTCCACATGGACTTAGAAGGCAGAGCAGCAGGGGGGTGTTACGACAGTATTGCCCTGCCGGACCACATCCTGGAGCAGTATTACAGCCAGGTGAGGAATCAGCTCATAAACACAACGCTTATACTTTTATTTTCTGCTACTCGTAAAGTCAGAATTTTCATTCTACTATAGTTATGGCAAAAGTAATATATCCACGTGGAAAACACAAAGCTACTGTAACTAGATAAAGTTACAGAGAAAATAAAAATAAATAATAAAATAAATAATAAAAATAAAGAGAAATAAATAAAAGAATATATAAATGTGTAAATATTAACAGGAATATATAAAATAATATATGTGTGGAAATGTAAAGAGAAATATATTAAATAATAAATAAATGTGGAAATATAAAGAGAAATAAATAAATGAATATATAAATGTGAAAATATAAAGAGGAATATATAAAAGAATAAATAAATAAAGGTGGAAATATAACAAGGAATAAATAAAAGAATGTAAAAATGTGGTAATATAAAGACAAATTTAAAAAATACATAGAAGAATATTTATGAGCATGTTTATTTTTTTCACATTTATTTGTTCATTTATTTCTGTATATATTCATTTATTTTTGTATATATATTTTTATATATATTTATTCATTTTTTCCCATTTAAATTTCTGTATTAATTTCCTTTTTGTTTTTTGTTTTTTTTTAAATTTTTCTATTTATTTAATTTCATGTATTTATTTTTATATTTATTTCTTTAAAAGTGATCTGTTAATATGTTGTGAAACACAATCTCACACAGGTGGTCCAACTAAGTCCTGTCCAAATCGTACTGTGATAATCAGCGCTGAGACAGCCAGCTGAGCCAGGCTGAGCGGTTCATCGCGTGTCAGATTTTGTTTCAGGGGTGAAATGTTAACGGAGATAACTTTTTAAGCTTAGTTAATATTCTTTATCTGGTCATCTGAATGGTAGCAATGGGCAGATGAGTCCTAATGAAGCGATTAGACTTCTTCCTCCTTATGTGTAGGGAAAAGAGTTGACGCTTCAGAGCATTGAATAGCTGACACCAAATTAAGTTTTGAGATTTTTTTAATGCGAGAATGTAACTGCTTAGATTTTGAATATATGTTCGACTGATTAAAATAATGCTGAATTAAAACTTTTTTCGACGTTTTCGGACCTTTCTGCAAGCAGCTCTGTGCCCTTGCAGGCAGTGAGCCAGATCGGAAGGAAGGCCCGCCCACAGCCAGGTGATTGACAGCTTGGCTAACAGAAATAAATACAAAAATAAATAAATATATACAGAAATAAATGCATAATTAAATATGGAAATAAATATAAAAATATATAAATGAAACTATAGAAAAATAAATAAATAGAAAAATTTAAAAAATATAAGGAAATTAATACAGAAATTTAAATGGGAAAAAATGAATATATATATATTTATACAGAAATAAATACAAAAATAAATGAATAAAATAAATATATACAGGAATAAATGAACAAATAAATGTGAAAATAAATAAACGTGCTCATAAATATTCTTTTATGTATTTTTTAATTTGTCTTTATATTTCCATATTTATTTATTCATTCTTTCATATATTTCACTTTATTTCCACATTTATATATTCTTTTATTTATTCCTTATATTTTCCATTTATTTCTTTATTCTTTTATATATTCCTCTTTATATTTCCACATTTATATATTATTTTATGTATTTCTCTTTATATTTCCACATTTATTTATTCTTTNTTATATTTCCACATTTATATATTATTTTATGTATTTCTCTTTATATTTCCACATTTATTTATTCTTTTATACATTTGTCTTTATTTTTCCACATTTATATAAATATTTTTTATTTATTCCTCTTTATTTTTCCACATTTATATATATTTTTTTTATTTATTCCTCTATATTTCCACATTTATATATTCTTTTATTTATTTCTCTTTATATTTCCACATTTATATATTATTTTATGTATTTCTCTTTATATTTCCACATTTATTTATTCTTTATACATTTGTCTTTATTTTTCCACATTTATATATATTTTTTTTATTTATTCCTCTTTATATTTCCACATTTATATATTCTTTTATTTATTTCTCTTTATATTTCCACATTTATATATTTTTTATTCATTCCTCTTTATATTTCCACATTTATATATTCTTTCATTTATTCCTCTTTATATTTTCAGGTTTATTTATTTTTTCTTTTATTTATTTATTTTTAATTTTGGCACAATGGTTATTCCATAGTCTTGAAGTCAGATTCAGCTTCTGCTGTCATAGTTTTCTTGCTTTATGGATCAAATGATGCTATGACCAGGAAAGGATCCACATTCATCTTTGTTACTCTGATTTACTTTGACACCATAGAAACTACTTCCTGTTTGAGTTTTCTTTCTGACCAGTGAGAAGAGAGAGTGTTGTCACATGACTTTTACTGATAGATTTAGATTTTATTGGATGTTTTCCTGTAAACTAAGCAGTAAATGCAGCATTGGAATAATTTAGTCTGTGATTCAGACCAGAACAAATAATGTACAGATCTGAAAATGGCCGAAAAGTATTATGAGTATTATTAGCACTTAACTCAGTTTTAGTTGAGATGACTAAAAGCAACCGTGTCCACTTTATAGCAGAGCATTTTAGTTGCATACTACAGTGAAACTGTGGAGCGCTGCCATGCAGAATGACGTGACAGGAATGCTCCTCGGTGAAGTCGGGGTAGTTGGATTTGGCCCAAGTTTCCACCTCCGACTTCAAGGCCTACCAAAGCCCTTTTTCAAATAAGAGGTTGGAAAAGTTCTGGGTGGAAGGCAGCATGAGTCACGGTTAGAACGCCATGTTGGCAGGTTTTCAGCCACACTCTGAATTCACCATCAGTTGAAACACTGATGAGGTTTGTGTCATTTACTGTCAGTGTTTGCTGTTATTTGGACTGCAAAGACAGATTTCTGCTCAGGCTGACAATGGTTAAACTGATGCTGTGTGTTAAAAGAACACATTCCTTACCTGAGTCTGTTGTTTGGAGCAGCATGTTTGTGAAGTTATGTGAATATACAAGAGTAATTTGTATCCCACAAAGTTTTATTCACATTATGAATGCAACAAAATGATTTTTCCTCAGTGGAAGTAACTTTTCTGTGTTGTCCTGTGGTTTCCTCTCTACAGAAGGTGCACCATGAAGGGGAGAACACAATGGCAAAGGATGGTCTGTTGGTGTATGACTATGAGGGACAGGGCTCATCTGCCGGCTCAGTGGGTTGCTGCAGCGACCATGACTTTGAGAATGACCTTCAGTTCCTCAATGACCTTGGGCCAAAGTTCAAGACCCTGGCTGAAGTTTGCGGGGTTAAGGAGATCCAAACTGTAGCTAAAAAAGAGGTCAGTCCTCTGCCTCATCCTGTAATCACCACGGAAACCTCAGTACCTGTGCAGCAGAAGCCCCCACCTGTCCCGCCGCAGCCTGTGCAGCCTGTCGTCCCACAAACTGAGAAGTCTGTGATTCAGGAGTCATCTGAGAACTCTCATATCGTGAGGGAAGTTACGGCCGCACCGAGGAAAGCGATGAGCACTGTAAAAGAAGGGATGACCGCAGTGAAAGAGGGAATCGCAAACCAAGGCCAGATGGTGCTGCTGCAGCAGCAGCCTGTTTACTACACCACCACCGCCCCCATGCTGCAGCCTATGCACTACATCGTACAACCACAGCTTCAGAACACCTTCCTGCTGGCCGACACGTCAGCCAACAACCTGCAGGGCATGATCATGGTTAACGGCACCCAGAGGGGTCCTACTCAAGGCCTTGTTGTACAAGGGCAGACCATGGTGTCTGGTGCACAGGCCCAGGTCCCAGGTATGGTGCTGGTTGAGAGGAGTGGGCCTGGAAATCTCTCTGGCTCTCAGACCATGATGGTGATGGAGGGCCAGATCCCATTGGGATCCAGGAAGGTGCTGAGGGGCAGCCAGACTAATCTCTCCAGCCCGCAGACCATGACGGTCATGGAGGGCCAGATCCCAATGGGGTCCAGGAAGGTGCCTGAGGGGCAGCCAGACTCATCTCTCCAGCCCACAGACCATGACGGTCATGGAGGGCCAGATCCCATTGGGGTCTAGGAAGGTGCTGAGTTGCAGCCAGACTAATCTCTCCGGTCCGCAGACCACGATGGTCATGGAAGGCCAGATTCCAGCAGGGCAGGTACTGACCAGCCGCGTACAGGGAGGCATTCTACAGCAAGGAGGGCTGCCAGGATCTCAGAGAATCCTGGTGGTCGAGGGGGCAAAAGGCAGCGGAGGGCACTTAATCAAGCAGGCAGGAGGTCTGGCTCAGATGAATGGACTGTCCGGCTCTCAAAAAGTCCTCTACAGCACCTCTGCTGGTTCCCAAAGCAGCTTGGCAGGTATGAGCACCCCGTCCACCACAATGAGCACAACACCGACTTACCGCAAGGTGGTGGTGCAAAAGAAACGAGTCTCTGAGATGAGAGACGTTGAGATGTTGAGATGAATGAGATGTTGTCAGAACAGCAGAAGCACGTGCTGCAGCAGAAAACATGTTTCTGCAGCTCAGNATGAATGAGATGTTGTCAGAACAGCAGAAGCACGTGCTGCAGCAGAAAACATGTTTCTGCAGCTCAGACTTCTGCCAAAGTCATTAACTTTGCTGAGAGACACTCTGACAGTCAGCGTATCAGTTCATGGTGGAGGATGTGTTGCAGCAGTTTGATGAGGAATGAAGCCACATGTGCCTGCATGAAAACTTCGATATTTCATAAGAATGTCTCAATGCAGTGTTGCAGCCAAGATCAGGAGCAGAGATCAGCACATTNTCGATATTTCATAAGAATGTCTCAATGCAGTGTTGCAGCCAAGATCAGGAGCAGAGATCAGCACATTTTACAGATAAACTGCCTCTGACACCTTCTAAATAACACTTATACAGCTTTCATGTCTGTGTGCAGGTTTGTAGGTTTAATTCCTGCAGCCAAACTTGGCTCTGCTCATTCAGAAAAAAATCCATGAAAATCCATGAAAAAGTACATAACATGGACCAAAGCTGGAATGTGGATCCTTTCCTCATAGTTCATCATTTGGTCCATAAACCAAGAAAACTATGACAGCGACAGGGTTACGTGTGGTTAATGCTTAACTACATTAACTACACGCAACCATGTCTGCTTCAGTCTATCAAAAGATCAGCAGACAGTTGAGCATGATCCATAGTTGAACGTGATTCGTACTAATCCTGACAAACTGCTCCAGAGTTCAGCTGGAACCTCCTTTAAAAAGTCTTTTTGTGGTTCTTTTATTCCACATGTGATTGCTGTGTTCAGACCTGTACAAACAAACCTAACCAAGAAGGGAAATGAACCCAAGTTCAACTGAACCAGACCAAAGCACATCGGTGTGAAAATGCCTTAACTTACATTAAACAAAGTACTATTCAACAAATTCAACAAGTCACACATATATCAGCAAAAAGCAGAATTGTTGTGCCTTATTGAATGAAGAACTTTGCACAATTCATCATTTCCAAAGATATTTAATATTAGCAAATTTATTTTTTAAGTAATTNCCACATGTGATTGCTGTGTTCAGACCTGTACAAACAAACCTAACCAAGAAGGGAAATGAACCCAAGTCCAACTGAACCAGACCAAAGCACATCGGTCTGAAAATGCCTTAACTTATATTATTATTATTATTTTTTTTTTTTTTTTTTTTNTTTTTTTTTTTTTCCTGCTGTATGTGTGTCTGGCTTCGGGTGTCTGGGTTCCGCCCCTTGCCTGGATTCTGGGTCTCGCCCTCATCAGCTTGGTGGGCTGTGCTCATGTGCGGGGTGTGGGTGTGTTGACCCTTGGCTCCTCATGCCCCACCGCTGGCATTCTACCCCTGTGGTGTTGTGGCCCGTGTGGTGTGGGGCTGGGGCCCTCCCGGTGNTCTGGGGGTGTGCTTCGGGGTGTGGCCTGGCCTCCTCTTCCGGTGGTCTGTTTGTCTGCTCCGGTGGTGCATGTGGTGCCCTTCCTGGCTCCTGGGCTCGTCCATTGTCCTGGTTCTCCTCTGTCTCCCTGGGGCTCTGCGTCCTGGGTGTCTTTCCGTCTGGGGTGTCCTACTGGTTATTACTGGTTATTACTGTTACTACTCTGTGTGTTTTTGTCTGTGTGTTGTTGTTCAGGTGTTTAGCCCTCCTTGATAGAAATTATTTATTAGTTTTAAATAAAGCGTAATAGGTTGGTCAAGAAGGGCAGGTGAAGGTCACACACTCACACACACTCACCTATGCACTATATACAGTATTATCTGTCTGTTGCTAGATTAAATTGCATATATATAAAAAA
>VXCM01006882.1:0-16089 GCA_014773175.1 Lucifuga dentata | reverse complement strand
AGAAAAAAAAAAAAAAAAGATGCCTTAACTTACATTAAACAAAGTACTATTCAACAAATGCAACAAGTCACACATATATCAGCAAAAAGCAGAATTGTTGTGCTTTATTGAATTAAGCAGAACTTTGCACAATTCATCATTTCCAAAGATATTTAATATTAGCAAATTTATTTTTTAAGTAATTNAAGAACTTTGCACAATTCATCATTTCCAAAGATATTTAATATTAGCAAATTTATTTTTTAAGTAATTTTTATTGTAAAAAGTCTGAGCTAACAGATCACATGGGAAAATGAGGGCAGAAAATGCAGAACAGGGCAGCAAAACCATACCCAACATGAGAACAACAACAATAAATCAGCAACAAAACAACCAGACAAAATGCTTCTTTCTGCTGGGAATGTTTATTGATTTGATGATGTAGGCGTGTTTCAGCCCTACAGGTCTGTCATTACATGTACAAACTTATGATTTTTATTGCTTCTCCGTATGTCAATAAGCACTTTCACAGAGCTAACATGCAACATGTTTTGCAGCAGAGAAATAAAGCAGAAAGACAAACAAGCACTTTGATGCTCAGTGGTCAAATGCGCTGAGCATCAATCTGCTCGTTTTTTGTACTTTCTCCTCGTTTGTGTTTCTTTGAGCTCTGCTTGATGTAAATCTGCTGCATTCACTTTAACACAGCTCTTATGATTGGTCCATTAAGTCATGCGGTCTGATTTGTGCTCTTCAGAATTTGTATTCATGGTTTTAAAGGTTTTGTTATAAAAATAGTTTTTTTTACAGTTTTTTTTTTTTTTTNTTTTTTTTTTTTTTTTATCTGCCGTTATGTCATTGTTACTTTTCACTTATTTTTATTTCTTATTCAAACACATTGATAGATGATGTCAAAACTGTGTTAAGCATTTTACAAACTCAGTAATTAAAAGCTGAAAAATGTTGTTATTGTATCCTGTTTATTTTGTGTATTACTAAACTTCACAGTGTCCTTTGTGTGTACATGTACATCTAACTATAAAGACAGAAATCTCTGTCTGTGGCACCAACATCTCTAGAACCCAGCACTGTATGAAGCTGATATTCAGCAGGTTTATTGCTCAGGACCCAAGTGCAGTGTCATGTGTGAAGTTGTTTGGATGAGCGGTACTCAAATTGACCTATGCCAGTAAAAAGTAGTCCGCATGGCAGGATATGCTCTGGTCCAGTGCCATGGTCTCAACCCAACCCCATACAGCAAACAAAGCTAGCTCACAAGGACATGCAGAACTAAATCATGGCAGGCTTTGGTGCACACCATAAAGTCTCCGGCCCATTCCGAACACACACATTTTGAATGGGCGCTGCAGTAATGGTTGTAAATGGGATCAGTTTGTACAGGTGGAATTTCTACCAGGACTTTAAGGTGTCTAACGGGGGATAGGATGGCCAGACGAAAATGGGGAGAATAACTCTGTAATTGTACACTGTTTCTCCGCGTCACCCTTTCTCTTTTTAGAATCCATTTTTCATCTAAGCGCCAAGAAAACTGTCAAAGAAAAAAATGTGTTTGCTTAGTTTAAGTAAATTTTAATTAATATTATACTGTTCAGTGCAAAGGCCACCGGCTGGTCACCAATGGCTGCGGCCCACCAGGAAAAGTCCCGCCTCTCCCGA
Organism: Lucifuga dentata; assembly: GCA_014773175.1. NCBI lineage: Eukaryota > Metazoa > Chordata > Actinopteri > Ophidiiformes > Bythitidae > Lucifuga > Lucifuga dentata. The sequence continues at coordinate 14,433 of VXCM01006882.1, read as the reverse complement.
TGGCCAATCCGACCTAGGTGGAATTCATAAGACAGTGCCAGTCTTTACGTGTTGATAAGTGCAAATAACATGATGCCACTATGTTCCCTCATTCATAAACGCCTGTTAGTGACACCTTTTATCGCTTATCTTGAAAGAGGCGTTACTACAGTATTTCCTTATTTACATGACAGGAAGCGATTCATAAACCACAATGACACTAAAATGAAGAGTTTCAGACTGATGGTAAATTTCATCAGGATGAAATCTGATGATGTTTAAACTGTATTTGTGTCACATGTTAGTGATCAATAACTTTGATAGATGAAAACACTCAGCTGATCAGTTTAATTAAATCATCTGATCTCACACATTCTCGTGTTGCTGAGACTCTTCATCAAGCCTCATCCTGCGAGCTCTGCATAGTGTGTGGATCTCTTATCTCTCTTATATTAGTATGGATCTCAAAATGTGGAGCCCTGAAGCAGAATTTTTGTTTTCTAATTTCTTTTCTTCTAACTTCTTTTGTAATTTAATGTTCCCTTTCACGTTAACACCAGATGAGCAGAATAAAACATGACTCTAAACATGAAGCAGCTCATTAACATGCAGATTTAACATAGGTAAAGCTTTATAAATACGCTTCAATTATCATGGATCTTATTTAGCACCATGCTGTGTAGTTACAGGGGTGTAAGTAACGAATTACATTTACTCTCATTACTGTAATGAAGTTGTTGTTTTTTTTTTGTATTTGTACTTTTTTGAGTAACTTTATAAAAAAAAGTAATTTTACTTTTACTTAAGTAATTTTAATGACAAGTATTGTACATTTTAAATGACATCGTTACAGAGTAAAACTAAAACATCAGATAGTAACAAAGAGGCTGCAGTTCCTCCTCTCTGCCTGCAGGTGGCTCACGCTGTGTCGCAGAGATGCTAAACGCCTCAGACGACCAGAAAACCAGATTTAAAGAAGACCATCCCACGCTGGATTTAAGCTTCATAAAAAAGAAAGAATACAGCTACATCATGCAGAGTAAACTTTGTTTTCTGAAAACCGTGGAATAATGCTGCGTTCACAGATCTCTGAAGTCAAATTTTTCCCAGTTGTAAGTTCCAACTTCCAACCTCAAACCGTTCCAGCCAAATGTAATCAAAAAAGCATAGCTGAACACCAATAAATACTGTAAAATTAATTAAACATCGTAATAAATGCTAACTAAAGTAAAGTTACATTACAGGATTGTTTGGTTGTGTTGTTTTACAATGATATTAATCACAGTATTAAACATTTGTGCAGAGAAGTAATATGAAATTATTTACACTTAAGTATCAACAGTATTATACAAAATAGTTAGTTAACGTGGCGATATATTCCGGCTCTTTTCTTTCCATTTCACACAAGAAAAAATACTTTATTCCTGTTAGCTGATCATTTCTATTCACAAAGCTCGCTTCCACGGGCACTGCTATGTTGAGTGACGTCATACTCTGTAAGTCAGGGTAGATCATTTTGTCTAGGTTTCCCAGCCGGAGCTCCGACTTCAAATGCTGTTCCAACGCATTTTTCCAAGTAAGAATTCGAAAAAAATCTGAGTTCCGAGGTCCGTCGAATGCAGCATTAGCGGCTTATCAGAACTCGGTATCAAACTGCACAAGCAGGATAGCTAACGTTATCCTGCTAATTATGATGCATTTGTGTGACGTCATCAGTTCAGTCATTGCCAGATTACAGACACAACACCAGAAAATGCATTCATAGCAGTTTCTGGTGATTTTAATCATACTTCTCTCTCTCTGCCACAGTTCCAACTTTTCAACAATTTGTTAGCTGCCCCACCAGAGAAAATAACTGGACTTAGTTACTAAAATAATGGACTTAGTTTTTCTGGTACTTCTCACCTCCACTTACACACCCATTATTCAGCAGCAACCTGAGACCACAAGGACAGTGAGGAGGTGGTCACAGGAAGCAAAAGAAACTCTTCAGGGGTGTTTTGAGGCCAGACTGGGATGTACTCTGTGAGCTCCATGAAGACGACATCAACTCCATGACTACAGAGTACATCAACTTCTGTGTGGATAACACCATCCCCACTAATAATAAACACTGGCGATCTGAAAGAGCTGCTGAACAGGAAGAAGAGGGCCTTCATGGATGGGGACAGGGAGTTATGGAGGAGCGTGCAGAGGGAACTGAAAGTGAGGCTGAGGGAGGGCGAGGAGGTGTACAGGCAACAGCTGGAGAGCAAGCTCCAACAAAACAACTTGCAGGATGTGTGGAATGGAATGAAAAAGATTACAGGCTTTGAGATGAAGGGGGACGGGGCTTAAGGAAGTCTGGACAGAGCCAATGAGCTGAACAGGTTTTTCAACAGGTTCAGGGACCCTCAGCTGCCTCCTCTCCTGCCCCCCAACCCCCACCATGGCCATCTTCAACACAGTCCCATCAACACNACCCGCCCATCTGTTTCCAGCAGCCAGGTGAAGAGGCAGCTGGAGAGACTGTGTCAGAACAAGGCAGCAGGCCTGAATGGTATCAGCCTCAGAGTGGACCAGCTATGTGGGATTCTACAGCACCTGTTCAACCTTAGCCTGAGTCAGAGGAAGGTTCCAGTGCTGTGGAAGACATCCTGCCTTGTTCTGGTACTTAAGAAGTCTCATCCATCTACTCTCAACAGCTACAGACCGGTAACATCGCACATCATGAAAGTCCTGGAGAGACTGATGTTGGCCCATCTTAGACCTCAGATGAGACCTCTCTGGACCACTGCAGTTTGCTTATCGCCCCAAGGCTGGAGATGAAGTTGCATCATTTACCTGCTCCAGCAAGCCCAATTTCACCTGGACAAAGCAGGCAGCACCGTTAGGATCATGTTCTTTGATTTCTCCAGGGCCTTTAACACAATCCAGCCTGCAATGTTGTGTGAGAAGCTCCAAAAGATGCTGGTAGATGCCTTCACTGCCTCCTGGATTATTGACTACCTGACGGACAGGTTGTGTGTCTGAGTGTGTGGTTAGCAGCACAGGAGCACCACAGAGGACTGTACTCTCACCTCTCCTCTTCATCCTGTAGTCTTCCAACACAACTTGGAGTCCTGCCATCTGCAGAAATGTTCTGATGACTCAACAGTGGTGTGTCAGTGACGGACAGGAGACTGAGTACAGGGAACTGGTTTTGTGTCATGGTGTGGGGACAACCACCTCACCTTGAATGTGGCCAAAACGAAGGAGATGGTTGTGGATTTTAGGAGAACCAGGACTAAGCTGAACATTATTTCCATCCTGGGGGAAGAGGTGGAGGTGGTGGAGGGCTACAGATACCTGGGCGTTCACCTGGACAACAGACTGGNCTGGGGGAAGAGGTGGAGGTGGTGGAGGGCTACAGATACCTGGGCGTTCACCTGGACAACAGACTGGACAGGAAGTGTAACACAGAGGCTGTCTACAGGAAGGGACAGAACAGACTTGAGGAAGCTTAGGTCCTTCAATGTGCTCAGCAAGATGTTGCTGATCTTCTACCAGTCTGTTGTGTAGTGCAATTTTCTCTGCAGCATCAGTTGGAGCAGCAGCATCAAAGCTGCCGACTCTAAGAAACTGAACAAATGATGAAGAAGGCTGTCTCTGTGCTGGAACCACAACCACCTGCAGGGGCTCTGCAGCCTCTGGAGGTGGTTGTGGAGAGAAGGATGTTGCACAAGCTGCTCAACATAATGGACAACACCACACNTGGAGGTGGTTGTGGAGAGAAGGATGTTGCACAAGCTGCTCAACATAATGGACAACACCACACACCCCCTACACAACCTGCTTAGACAGCAGAGTGTCTTCAGGCTTCTTCAGCTCCGCTATAAAAAGGGACGCTACAGGAAGTCATTCCTGCCCACAGCAATAACCACCTAAAATGACTCCTCTCTGTGTTGGAGAGAAGACTCCTCCTCTGAAATACACAAAGCACATTTTACATTTAATTTGCACACTGCTGTCTCTTACCTACCTCAGTGTGTGTTTCTTGTAATTGCTGCTGCAACACTTAAATTTCCCCTTGGGGATTAATAAAGTTCTACTCTACTCTACTAATGAAGGTTATTGTTTATTTTTCCACCCAAGAGCCTAAAAATGAAAATCCTTCTTTGATTTCTTTGAAATGGAATCAGAAGAAATGTCACCTTCCTCATGTTGTAACGCTGGCAAATACAGGCTTTTGTGAATCTGATCTGATCATCTGGTGGAAAAACAAACAAGAAACAAAAGAAGAAGAAAAAACATCATGAAATGCTTAAGACTGTCTGGACAGAATCTTTCATTCTCTCACTGTTTTCACATCAGTCTGTGAGGGCGGAGCCTCAGTAAAGTGCAGACTGGGGGGGGGGCAGTTTTACTTGATGCTTGTATCTTCTTAAAAAGTCATATTTGCCTTCTGTAATAAACTTTTTGTACGTAAGATCAAGTAATTTACATTTGTTTGTGTCTGCATGACAAAGGTCAGAGCTATAAAGTATGCTCAGCGAGACGAGCCAAGCTTCCTGCCAGTATGGACTAAGTGAAATGCTTATATGATTTCAGAGTCTGACAGCTCAACGCAGCCTGGAGCAATGATCAGGTCAGAGCACGAACAAGCCAGCATACAGCCAACCTTTCAATGCACGTCTGCATATGATTTTCTATTCACAGGTGAAGCATTTCCATTTTGAGGTATTTGTAACTTGCAGAGCAGAAGCATGGACACACCATGAGAAAACGCTTCAGCTGTTCCATAAATCTGTTTTTCTGTTCTAAAAGCTGCACAGATTATAGAAGTGAGGAAAGAAATGTCTGCTTTATGTCACTTTATTGTCCAACATAAAGAAATGAAGAAATCTTCCATGTGGCGGTGATGAAGACTTTGGTGAGGTTTGCCGCTCGTCCTGAAGCATCTCTGTCATAACCTCACTCCACCCCACCGCTTTACATACCTCCTCCTTTGACTTGTGCAGCTTTCATTTCGCTGCCCTGATTCCTCGCCGCTCCCTTCACATTTGCAGTGTTTACTTGTGTGTACTTAACTTAGTAATTATCTTTCTGACTGCATCTTTTCACGTCTTCTCACGGCGTTCCTCTGCTGTGAATCATACCGTATGAGTCAGACATAAGTTCAGCCCTGTGTGTTAGGAATAAAATCAGAGTTTTTACTTTCTATAGGCAAGGTGTAGGTTGGAGCTGTTTGGATCTGTTGAGCCTTAATTTAACAATAACTGAAATACTTCAAACTGAATTTGTATTAACTAATCTTCTACATAACACAGTTTCACAGGTTAGTACACCCCGTCAAAAAATAAAAGAAGTATGGTCAGTAAATCCTTTTTTCGTGTCATCATATGCACAAGTACAAATGAAATTCAGTCTCTGCATTTAACCCATCACTAAGGAGCAGTGGGCGGCCATCGTACGGTGCTCAGGAACCAACTCCAGTCCTAAACCAGCGCCTTGATCAAGAGCACTAACAGGAGAATGAATGTTATTGTTGATGGTGGGAGAAACTGGAGCACCCAGAGGAAACCCACACAGGTACAGAGAGAACGTGCAAACTCCACACAGAAAGGCCCTGCCCCACCTGGGAATCGAACCCAGGACCTTCTTGCTGTGTGACAGTGCTAACCACTGAGCCACCAAGCCACAGTAGATGAAACACCTTCACACACTTCCTGTTTTTAATACCACATCACCTGTCACCTTTTCATGCTATACACGCCTGAATATTGTGATACAACATTTGTGCAAGACACATTTTGTAAAAGTCTGAGGCCACATAGTAAAAATGGCTCCACATGGGAGAGAACTGTCAAAAGATTTGAAAAGAATCATTGAATTACATGAAAGGAAAGTTGGTACGAAAACATTGCTAAAACTTTGCTAATAAGCAAAAATACTGTGGTGAAGGTGATCCAAAGGTTTCAAAGCACGGGTCAGAGGTCACCAAACAGTGCAGGTGCAGCTCAGAGACTCTCTAGAGCTGTTAGCCATGTTGCTAAGCTAGCACTGAAGGACAGACGCATGATGCCTCCCAGCTAGCTGAAGCTGCATCAGAGTTTCACAGCTACAATCAGGAGAACGTGGACAGGTCAGAGCTCCATGGACACACCTCATCCAACGCCATTACTCACGCAGCGATACGAGGACGCCAGATGGAAGTTTGCTGCTATACAAGGACAAAGCCTGAACCTTCTGATGAGACCAAAATAAAGCTGTTTGGCTCTGATGGCGTGCACAGAGTCTGGAGTCCAGGAGAAGAGTACAAAGAAGAGTTCTTGGTGCCTACTGTTAGGCACTGTTAAGCGTGGAGGCGGAGCCTCATGGTATGGGGTTGAGCTCGTCAGGGGTGGAGAGCTGCAGTTCATCATTGGAATCATGAACGCTGACAGCTATTGTCAAATACTGGAAGAGAAGATGCTCCTTCATTGAGAAGGCTGGGACAGGCTCAACATTTCAGCAGGACAACGACCCTAAACACTGTGCCAAGAAGACCTCTGACTTTCTAAAGAGAAAGAAGGTGAAGCTACGTGACTGCCAGTACATCTCCAGACCTGAATCCAGTAGAACACCTCTGGAATGAGCTCAAATGGAAAGTGGAGCAGCGGCAGCATCCAACCTTCAAACGTGACAGAAATCATAGCAGCAGAGTGGCTAATGTCTATAGCTGTTATGTAGAAGATTAGTTAACACAAATTCTGTTTGAAGTATTTTCCCAATTTCAGTTATTGTTAAATGTGCTACAATAAAGGCTCAACAGATCCAAATGGCTCCAACCTAGACATTACCTACAGGAAGTAAAAACTCTGATTTTCTTCCTAATAAACAGGGTGTACTTCTGACTGATACTGTATACAAACAAAACAAGGATTATATATCATAGAGCAGATGGTTTGTAGCATTTTCATGCATTTCTGGCTATAAAATAGCTCATCTCTCATCTGTGAATATTATGATCCTGCGTCATATATTCAGCATGTATTTTTTGAGAAACTGTTCTGGAAACCATTTAGGATATACTATATTATACAGTATATTGATATAATATAGTGTGTTGTGTGGAGCTCTCTCTGTATGTGTGTGTGTGTGTGTGTGTGTGTGTGTGTGTGTGTGTGTGTGTGTGTGTGTGTGTTGAATGTTGATGAGCTGCAGGTGTGGTGGTGTGATTGTTTAGGTGCTTCCTGTCCTCTGATTGGTTCACTAATGCTGAGACCTGCTGTCACTTCCTGTGGGCTCTGCTCTTCCTCCTCCTCTTCCTCCAGTCAGCTTATTGTGACTGATCATCATTATTAATGTTAACGCGTTGCAGTTCTGGGAGCTGTCAGGATAGAAATCCCCTTTTTTAAATTTATTTTATTAGGATAAACCCCTTGATATGTACCAACTTGTTTTGGAGGGGGTCCCGACATACATCACAATCATCACAGCCTGTACATGTTTTTATGATGGTGGGGGAAACCGGAGCACCCAGAGGAAACCCAAGCACGGGGAGAACACGCAAACTCCACACAGAAAGGCCCTGCCCCGGCCAGGAATCGAACCTAGGACCTTCCTGCTGTGTGACAGTGCTAACCACTGAGCCCCTTTTCCTTTGAAACTGATTTTCTCCTGTTTTGCGAGAGAATAGGTAAGAGATTAGTATTTTAGTTTGTTTTATTTTGTCATTTAGTTTGTTTTGTTTGTTATTTTGGTTCATTTCCTGAAGTCTAAAACTCCATTTGATTTACAATAAATGTCTTAAGGGCTGAATCTTGTGGTTTGCTGGTTATTTTTTAGAGCATGGAGAACGAGTCTCGCTTTATGTGGCGTCCTGGTTTCCCCTCGGTCGGGGCGTAACAGTCTCTTTATAGAACATATGCTTTTTTTTCTTACAAATTTGAAAGTTTTTTGTCAGAATACTACCTCCCCTTTCCCAGTTTGATTCTTTTTTTTTTTTTCCATCTAATATGGCCCCAATACACCATCATAGCACATAGACAGGAGATGGGTGGATTGTTGTCATGAGTTGTGTTCTGTGAATGTTTAGCATGTGTGATAAGACAAGCTAAACTAAGATTATGCTAAACTAAGATTATGCTAAACTAAGCTAAACTCAGGCAGCTAATCCAGTTTTTTCATTGGTTTTTATTGTTATTATTTGCTTGTGTACAATGTGAACGACGTTTTAAGTTGACAAAAGAGTCAAAGCAACAGTACTAATGCTGTGTTCAAGCTACCTTGGAAGTCGGATTTTTCCCAGTTGGAAGTTCCAACTTCCAACCTCAAACCGTTCCAGCCAAANTACCTTGGAAGTCGGATTTTTCCCAGTTGGAAGTTCCAACTTCCAACCTCAAACCGTTCCAGCCAAAAGTAAGCGAAAAGCATGACTGAACACCAATAAATACTGTCAGATTAATATAAACTTAGTAATAAATGCTAACTACAGTAAAGTTAGATTACAAGACTGTTTGGTTTTGTTGTTTTACAATGATATTAATCACAGTGGGTATTACACTTTGTGCAGAGAAGTAATATTCTGAAATTATTTACACTTATGTATCAATGGCAAACATTATTATACACTATAGGTAGTTGCCATGGCAATATATGTTGACCTTTTTATTTCATTATCATGTAAGAAAAAATACTTTATTCGTCTTTTAGCTGATCATTTCCATTCATAAAGCTCACTTCCATGGCACCGCCATGTTGAGTGACGTCATACTCGTGAAGTCGGGGTAGATCATTTGGTCCGAGTTTCCCAGTCAGAGCTCTGACTTCAAACGCTGTTCCAACGCATTTTTCCAAGTAGGAAGCCGGAAAAATCCAAGTTCCGAGGTAACTTGAACGCAGCATAACGTCGGTCTTCTTTCACTGCTGAGAAGCTATGATATGTTGGTTTATGAGTTATTTTTGAGAGAACCTTTTTTTCTCTATTTTTTAAAATTAATTTTTTTGTGTCTATATATGGTTCTTTTGTGAGTCACAGCTGGCAACATTAGCATTACGTGTAGATACACATTTTAATGTGGCAACAGACAGACTGCAGTTTAGTTTTGTGTGTGTATGGTAGGTTTAAATATTAAAAAATAGAAAAAAAAATCACTCAAAATTAATTTCAAATCCTCAAAATACATAAAAAGATTTTAACAAATTAATGAATGATCCAATAGATAATTCAAATAGATAATTAATAGATAATAGATAATTAAAATAGTTTAAAATAGATTAAATTAAAATAGATAATTAAAATTTCTAAATGTAAATATAGATCTATAAAGTAAGAATATTAGCTGTATGCAAGATAAAAATATTAAAAAGTCATTTAACAGTGGTTGTTGACTTTGCTTGTCATATTTTGACGTTGGCATTCCGTAATTTGGGGGCACAATTTGCAAATGCAGCATCATGAAATTTCGTCTGAGAAGATTAGATATCTAGCTAGATACAGTATCTACAGATAAATATCTAGATATCATTTGTTAGCCTCAATTATTAAGGCAGCTTAGGCACGTTCACCTGCATGACATGAGGTAGAATATGAAAAGCATCATGAATGACTGTGCAAGTCGCAGCACCTCCACACGTCTTACGTGTCACAGCAAAGTGCAAAACACAGCTGCAGACCGTAAAATGTATCAGCCCACCTTCAAATACTCTGACAAATACACGACTCCGAGAAAAATAATCTCACATGCCTCATCTACAAAAGCAAACGACAGCAAGGTTAAAAGCATTTCACAGCAGATGAAAGAAATTACACTTGAAACGATTTTTAAAGTTCTAAATGGAATGCTCAACAATTTAATGTCAGTCACTGTTTTTCAGTACAGTAAGTCTGGGAGTTTTCACACTAGTTTTTTTTGGAGCATTTCAAGACGTGGTATTCAAATCTATGCCAAATGTGAAAAAGCCCTCAACAATCTCTGCTTCACTTAGGGATGTTTGAAACTCCAACCATCTTTCCAGAGAACTTACAGGATGATCTTTAAGAGACTGCTGTGTGTGTGTGTGTGTGTGTGTGTGTGTTGTGCATGAAAACAAGAGACAGAGATGTAGATGTGTGTGGAGTGGGTTGATGTTAGCAGGTTAGCATAGCTGCTGTAATCGTTTGCTGTAAAATAAAAGTTTATGATGTTTGTGGGTGGGCGGGGCCACGGTGCTGTCAACAGGGTTTAGCCCCACAGTTGGTAATAACTTTGACCCTGAAGCGATAAAGAGAACTTCCTGTGCTCCCTGACCACCATCCGGAGAATGAAGCAGGAAAAGTTAACTACAAAAGCAATGCTAATGGGCAAGTTTCAATGACATTTATCATGGTGGCTCATTCTTAAAATAACTTTCAGTTTCATTTTTTTTTATTGGGGATTTTGTTGGCCTTGGTGGAGGTATGCATTTTCAGGGTTCTTGTTTGTTGTTGTTTGTTTGTTCATTCTTGTTTAAGAAGAGTATTGGAAAACTTCTTCCTCCCTGCTTTTCAGTCTACAGGCATCTCACTGGATGGCCACAGCCGAGCAGGGAGGAGGATGTCCTTCATCAGAGCTACAGGTAAGAGGAGCACTGGGAGGGGCTTAGGACCCGTGGAGCGGAGGAGAAGGTAACGAAGGGGAAGGAGGGATGTTATCAGGGAATCTTTTCATGCTCTGAGGGCTTGTTGGCATCAGGAATCACAGCACAACAGAGGATCAGTCCGCTTTACCTGCAGGATGGAGCTGCTGCCAGCTGCTCTTTTACTACACCTGGCTGCAATGGTGAGTTCACACCTGTGTGTGTGTGTGTGTGTGTGTGTGTGTGTGTGTGTGTGTGTGATGAAAAGTGGTGAACATTTCTCTTATGAACTGGAAACTTTAGAGATATATATTTGCTAATTTGATAAAAAACAGCTTTCTTAATATGTCACCACATTCATCATTCAGAATGTCAACCAATCATTTATCATTTAAGATTACGATCACTTTCAGAACAACTGATTACCAATAAGCCTTCTAATTATACATTTTTTGCTGGTTTCTTTTTTGTTTGTTTGTTTTTCTAATTACACTTCTTTTGCTGATTTATTTTTAAATTTTTATTTATTTTTTTTTTTTTTTGGTAATATTTTTTTTTTTTTGGGGGGGTGGGGGCTTGGTAAAAATTTTAACATTTCTGCCAAACCTGCCACTTTTCTGTTTGTTTGTAGAAAATGTTTGAGCCTGGAGGGAACTGAGGGCTGAATTTGTAGGGGGAAAAAAAAGAATCAACTCTACGAGTAATTAAATATTATTTAACTAAGTTCTCAATATGAAGAAAACTTCTACCAAAACAAAATTATAAATACAAAGAAAATACATTTTATTTTGATAGAGTACTTCCACTCTGTGACTAAAAAAGCACAAACTTTTAATGTAAATAAAAATAAGACAAATTTGATGAAGTAAAATTGCAAACATGACTTTAGACTCCTAAATATTGCATCAGGGATAATAAAGGATATGTTAGACTCTTGATCTTTAAGTCTTACAGTTTGATTATATTGTGATTTTTCATAATTTTGTAAAGATAATTTTGTACAGTATGTCCTCCATCTCTTGCAAATGAAATGCACCACATATGTAAACTTTTCTCCTTGTGATCATATCAAAGTTGCTGCATGTTGTGTTGCTGAAGAATCCTCGTTAAGTTTATGTGACAAATGAGCAGAAATGGATGAATAAATCGCTCATGTGACTTTTTCTTGCAGTTTCACCTTGTGACTGTAAGAAAACGGATATTGGTCATAATGAAAACATGAGTTTTCATTATATGGCCAATATAATGAAAACTTGAGTTTATAATTGTTGAAAAAAAATAAAAAAATTACAAAAAATATAAAATCTGATAATTTCAACAAAGAATAAATCTCATAAAGTCACTTTAATTTCCCTGCAGTTGTTCCTGATGTTTAACCCTCTGGAGTCTAAAAATCACACTGACACATTGTTGGATGATTTTTGGAGATTTTTCTTCATTTTCCAGAATGTTCAAGAATTAAATAGAAAACTGGCAACTTTTAATCTTTAATTTTAGACTTATTTATTTATTTATTTTTTGCTTAATTCTTTCATATTTGACTTTTTTTTCAAGAATGAAAAATTTTCTCCAAAAAATATTTGAGACTGAAGAGGGTTAAAACGTGCTGTTTGTGCTGCTGCAGGTAGAAATGAGATGTACTTGTACAGAACCAGAACAGCAACTTTATTAATTGAAACTGAAAATAAAATTTGACATGGGGAAAAAAAATTGAAACTGAAATAAAATGACATAAAAAATATTGAAACTGAAAATAAAATATGACATAAAAATATTGCCATTGAAAAAAGCTGGTTTAAAATTAAAACAATGTCATCAAACTAAACTTTTATTTCATTTTGATTTTTTTCTTTCAGAATTTTCTTTTAATGACAAATATTGTTTTTTCAGTTTTGATTCTCTCGATTTCAATTCACCATCACTCTTTTGGCGTTGAGGGGTTTGGGGAGGGGACACGGAGCGTGATTCACATTAAATCCACACACAATCTGCATACTAAGGAAGTACTTCCTGTTTAACCCGCCATGTGAACGCATACCTGTAGCATGGACTCCAGCGATTCCCCGGAGTTCCCAAGTCACAAGTAAGTCTGTCTTACTGCTCCTAAAAACAGCTTTAGATAATTGTTGCAGATAGAACTGGTATAATTACTGCTTTTTGGTTACCTAATGTCACTCTGAAGCTAACCTTAGCTTAATATTTTCAAATTGGTAATGCTAATATGTTAGCAGCTAGTCTAATGCTAATGATAGCAGCTAACTTTCCCGCCTTGCCCTGTCTTTATTTTTTTTAGATGTTTGAGACCAATATTGTTGCTGCTGCACAAGGTTGAAAATGTACTTGTGTATCCAAGCCCCCCACCCCACTCCACCATCCTATTCTATTCTCTCTCTCTCTCTCACACACACACGCACACACACACATACACACACTCATCCAAAATGGATCACTGTGTAATAGAAGATTCCAACAAAAGTTTAACATGGCTATTTGGCTTTAAAAGTGCAAAGAAAAAGCAAAAAACACTCAGATGTAGTAGAAAATGGTCGCTACAGGCTGAATACTACAGGTTGCTAGGCAACCACAATAACACAAGAAGCGCGTTTTCATTCGACCTAAGCGGAGTTTTAAAGGAAATCTAAAGAAGCTAATGAACTATAACACAGCAGAGGGAAACTTTGGTGAGAAGCATGGAGTTTACATATATTTTAAAATTAGAAATAATGACCTGGCTGGAATAAAAGCCTGGTTCTCTTTGCAGTGAGGTAAATAAATAAATAAATAAATAAATACATAAATAAATAAAGGAGCTGCCACTATTTGAGCTTTTACAGTACGCTCATANGGGAAGGAGATAGATGCTGGTCTACAGGGATTTTGCTGTAAAATGGATTAATGGTGACAAAACCTAATCATGCTATCTTTTTAGGAAACTTTTACCTACCAAACGACAGTAAGATCAAAAATTTATTCCATATTTTAGCGACATTTTGGTCAGCGGTTTGATGACATCATTAAATGTTAAATTTTTTTTAAGACTGGGTTGTCCCACGATTTGCCTTTTAACACTTTTGCATGATTGTAGAAGGCACGGCCATTTTCATTTCTCAGTAAAAGCCGTTTCCTCCTGGGACTGTATTTCCTTGCGGAGACAAACATCATCTTCCATGCAGCTCCGCGTTGGATTGTTTAAATAAAGTTATTTAGATAAAAAAAACCTAACAGACATTTTGCTCGTTGTGATGGATTATTTATCTCAAGCGCATTTCAAGTCTCTACAAGTAGATTTTTATTGCATCAGCTGCAGTCTGGAAGGTAGGAAAAACAGTGTGAAATTTACAGCTAAAGTAGTATATTTTGGGAAATGCTTGTCAGTAACGTAACATGTATGTGGATTGTATATATTGGGCTCAAACATGCACAATCGCCAGTATGTTCCTTTAATGATTGGTGTATTACGCTAATTTACTTGAATAAATAAATTAGTGCATTATGTATTAATTTAAATAAACTTACATGTAGGCATCCTACATCATGTATGTGCTGCTGTTTGAGTCGTAACAAGAGCGATGTCTGATTTCAAACACGTTTTCTATTTGCTGCGATTTCCGTGTTGCTCATTTACTTGCTCATATACTTAAAGGAACATACCAGTGATTTTTCCATGCTTGAGCCCAATAAATACTACCTGCATACGTTACGTTACTGTCAAACACACAATGTTTATTTCCTCATCTTCATCTTGTCCTGACATTGCTGATGACTGCGGCTGATTTCCTGTCTGCTTAAATGGATGCCACTCCTGCTCCTCTCTTTTACCCTATGCAACCTAATACTGCCTCAGGAAGATGCTTCAGATACAGCTAGCGCCTGCTAGTGTGTGTGCACGTGTGTGTGTGTGTGTGTGTGTGTGTG
>VXCM01006881.1:0-24610 GCA_014773175.1 Lucifuga dentata | reverse complement strand
GCATTTATTCGGGCTTGGGACTGGCACAAGGTGGACACTGGCTTGTGCCCCCTTGAGGCTGCATTTATAAGAATGCTACATAATAACTGAATTTCATTAAACAATCTACTTATTCTAGTGTTCTAATTAGGCTGAATAAATTATATTAATCCAGACATAAAAAAGGAATAAGAAGACACTAAATATACAGAAAAGTAAAGATGCTGACTGAGTGATGCTGATTCACCAGAATTAAGTTTCAACGTGCAACATGAAGCAACATAAGCAGAAAATCAGAAATGAGTTGCTGGATTTTCCAAGACTGCAGAGTTTTGTGGTTTTTAAATTTGATGGGTGGATTTCAATACAGAACTGTTTCGCTCACACACACACACACACTTCATCCTCCCAGGACATCCTCCCAAATACAGCCAGTGATATAGCCTAATTACTCTCTCTCTCTCTCACTCACACACACACACACGTTTTCGTGCACAGCCAAAGACGCAAACATATAATGGAGTGACACACATCAGACACCTTTTTTTCCTGCATACACGGACGTCCGCCGAGCGTCACTCAACTAAACAGTTGGGCGCGCGCTTTCTTCAAACACAGGTGAGATTAACAACTCTTTCTTACGCGCTCACATGCACGCACCCACATACACACAAGAAAAATATCACCACCCCTGAGACAGCACTGTGTATCTTTACGTGACACTATAACAGCGCACGGAGCAACAGAACTGAAATATCCTCTCTCTCTCTCTCTCTCTCTCTCTCTCTCTCCATCCTCCCTCCATTTCTTCCTTACCTTAGTGCAGGCTTCTCTCCGATTGCTGCTCCAAAGCCAAAACCCCGCTACACCGACCCACCAGCCACTACTAGGGTGTGTGTGGGTGTGTGTGTGTGAGAGAGAGAGAGAGAGAGAGAGAGAGATAGGCGGTGGGATAAGAAGCAGCTGGCACTGTCGTCTCACACGAACACACTGGGCACACACTCGTGTTGTATGTGTGTGTCTACCACTTTACCACTCACCCCTACCACCCACACCGCAGAGCTCGACCATAAATTATGCTAAACTACCGTTCTTGTACGGTAGTAGGGTTAATTGAAAACACCTGTGCAGGTATATGAATCATATACCTGCACAGGTGTTTTCAATTATTCTGGCCAATTAAGGTTGAATGTGGGTGGGGCTATAATTTATCCCGCGCTAGCAGGTTAAGCAAGTCTATGAGGAGAGTTGGAAATTTAATAACACCTGCATTGGTGAACCAAGGCTGTGCAGAGCCATTAATGACCCAGATGTACAGCTGATACACCTTTACAAGGGTTGACTGATAAATTCTGAGCCTGATACATAACAGCATGAGATGTAATGTTTTCTGCAAAGTAGCATGATTTCTTACATGCTTTTCTACGTCAACTGTATGCACCCTATACTCACCTTATCTGTCCCCATCACTTTTTTTTCACCCCTTTCCAAATATGGCACCTGTTTTGAACAGAAAATCAAGCCATATCAGCTGTGGATGATTTTGACATCGAAGAAAAGGACTTCTACGAAACTGGGATAAAATCCACCCAGCATTGTTGGCAGAAGTATGCTGGAAGGAGATTTCAAACATTAAATATCTTAATCTCTGAATTTGATTGCCCTGTACTAGGCTCAGAACTTATCAATCAACCCTTACGTTCAATTATTAAACAGGACATATTGTGCTTTTCACAACACACACATGCTCCTGTTAAACCATGATCAGGGTTAATTCCCAGTGAGAAACAGATGGCCCTGCTGGTTTTGCTGGTATGGGGTTAATATGACCTATGTGGGATAATGGATCAGTTCTTGCTGCTGTGCTTCAGTATAAATATGCAGCCTGACATCATTGTGACCAGTGAAGCCTGTCAGATGGTGATGCTGGTCGGTTGGCGAGAGAGCTGGTCAAACCTTTATGGCCTGTGATCCTTAAAATGAAGCCTTATGGCCCCTCAAGATTACTGGAATTGGTGTCAGCTGCAGCCACTTTGATTATTGTAAGCTTTGATTTTTTTTTTTTTTAGTCTTGTTTCATGTTTTAATTTCCTTTTACTCAGCTCTGAAAAAAAAATGAATGACTCAAAGTCTCTCTTTATCTGCATGAATAGAGAAGAGCTTGTATATCATCTAACTCTAACCCAGTCAATCAATCCATGGAAGAAGGCTAAAACTGCCCAAAATTAAGACCAACAGATTTAAAAACTCATTTGTACCATCGGCCGCCATATTTTTAAACTTGCATAATGAATTAATTTTAAACTATGTATGCTATTTTAGTAAGTATGTTACCTTTTATCAAATTTCATGTCATTGATACTTGCTTCATCAATTTTTGTTTTGTTTTGACTGGCATTCGTGTTTCATGTATTCACTGTATGTTAAGTGTTTGGTGCCATTGTTTTATCTTTTAACCTATTCAAGCTGTTGTATAACAAGATTCTCTATTTGGGATAATAAAGTAAAGTGAAGTCTAGTTTTGAGTTGTTTTTTTTTTTTTTATTTTCTTCAACAGCCTTGAAATCTTCATCATCCTGTTTGGGCTGGAAGTAGCTTGTGTCTGACCAGCCACTGATGTCCAATCTTGCAAGCTCCACCCTGCCACCCAGTATTTTCAATTTTATTATATAGTATTATATTTAGTATTTTTGTACTAAATATTTAATATTATTGTATTTATATTAATAGCATTTTCAACCATCAGAGAGTTTCTACTATGGAGGAGCACAAAAAAAAAAAAAAAANAAAAAAAAAAAAAAAAAGGTTCAGGAACGACAGGTTCCAGCACCAAAATGTGTTCCTGTTCCCTGGTGCAAAACACAGGAAAGTTCCTGAGATCTTGAAAATGCTTTTGCTGTGCAAACGTGTGAATCTCTTGGCTTCTAGGTGTAGACAGAGTGTACCTGACACAAAGATTATCATGGTGAGATGTTAGAAATGCTGATATGAGTGCAGTCACGAGATTTAGATAGTCTTCTCAGCTGCACATTATGAACTGCACACTCTCCTCTTTGTTTAATGAAGGAAATAAACTCTCATCAACTTTTTCTTCCTCATTCTCTTTCTCACTGAAATCTTTCCCGGTTTCTTGTCTTGCACACATAACTACCTGAAACCATGGAGTCCAGCAGATGAAGTCCTCACTGATGTGGACTTTTGGCCGAGTGCTGCAGCACATCAAAGCATCCAACTAAGTGGGGAAACTGGGTGTTCAGCAGTCTGGAAGGAGGTTATGATCTTTCTTTGCGTGTGTGTGTTTATGTGTGAATGGCTCAGACAGCACACACTCTCCTGCTGGTGGAGACTAAAAATATTTGCTGCCCTAATTTAACAGAATATCACTGGGACAGTCCGTGAAGATAGAGAAAAAAGTCAGTTATTTCTCTCACTCTTGTTCTTTCTTTGCTTCTCACTTTCAAATGGATGTCAGTAAGCTCACAAATCAATACGTGCACTTACCAGCTAACCATCATCAAGCATCGATACTAATGGACCACTCTGGCTTAACAGATTGACAGGCACACACACACACACACACACACACACATGCGCACATCTACTCATGGGGTAACTATAGCCTCCACTCTGGACCAGTTGAATTATTGAGCAATTGTAAACAGGAAGACAGAATGTCCCACTGGTGTGTGTGTGTGTGTGTGTGTGTGTGTGTGTTTTGAAAGTAACTAGGGGATTNTGTCCCACTGGTGTGTGTGTGTGTGTGTGTGTGTGTGTGTGTTTTGAAAGTAACTAGGGGATTGCTCCACATTTGGTGGTCTTTTACTGTTACATCTCTCTTATAATGCAGTTTTTCCTCTCTCTCTCACACGCATGCACGCACACACAAATTGCATCATTTCCTTTCAGAGAAGAGCCTCACACAGATCAATTTAAATGGGACATATTACGGTATTATGTTTCACAAACTGGATCCCAGCGTCTAATGACTGAATAATAAGTCAATACTGTCACACACTAAACCATATTAAATCAACGCCATGTGTGGAGCTCCGTGTCAAATTACCTGAATGCCAACACCTATTGTGGCTAATCATGAAGATTTGTTGGGTGCAGACTGAAAACAAAAGTGCCAGAAGGACAGAAGGAGTTTAAAGATTGTACAGATACTGATGGGATGATAGACATAAAACAAATTAAATAGGAAATTCTAGATCGTAATTGTGTTTTTTGGGCAAACAAGTCTATGATGATGTCCATGTGAAATCAACCTGAAGACCCTTTAAATCAAACCAGTTCTAACAGGCTGGTGCATATGGTTAATTTACATGCTAACTAGATTGTTATAAATGCTCACATCATTAATCATTGGTTGTGTTTCACAGCAGAGGTCTAAGTATAGATGCTGATGTCAGCATGAGAAAACCAGATGAACTTGAGCTGCTCATTTGATAAAAAGCTGCAGCTCAGAGCCTTTTGGGAATTCTTATGCTTTCCCCAATTATGATTATGAGCAGAACCAGCCTTAGAGAGAGAGAAGCATAACATTTGTTGATACCCGAGTCAAGAAATGAAATTATCTGGACTAATGCTGCAATCCATTATACTCAGAACTTGGAAGGTTCCCAGTCAATTCTCTCGAGTTCTGACCTAAATGTGTTCCAGCGCTTCTACTCAGAAAAACATGGATGCACACAGGAAGTTCATCTTTGCATGGCAAATCTGTGGCTGTTATAAACATCTAAAGGATCTAAAGTTGTTATGGCAGCTTTTCACAACACAAAAGCAACATGCAGTACTGAGTAAAAGAGTTTTATAATTACAAAATGATGTGAAGGGAAATACACTACAGTTCACCGCATGCGCCACCATATTGTTAAGTCAGGTGGGTTTATGTCAGATAAGTCGAGTGATCTTGCCCGAGTTTCCAACGGGAAATTCTGAATTGAATGACAGTACCATGCACTTTTCCTTATCAGAGGATAGGTTTTCCAGAGTTTTGACTATAACAAATTGCAGCTTAAGTCCTCCATATTTCTACGCTGTTGGAGACATTTTTGTGTAGTCTTTACACAATAAAAGCTTAACAACAGAAGAAGCAGCACAAGCTCCAAAGGGTGGAAATACACACCCTCTAGCCTCTCACACTTCATCAAGGTGGGCAAGGCAAGTAACACCTGAGCCCATAGGTATCTGAGCATTATGGAAAACACATAAGTCAAGTCAGGTCAAGTTTATTTGTATAGCCCTATAGAGGAAAAACTCCCTAAAAACCTTATTGTATAAGGAAAATGGAAGAACCCTTGGGAGAGGCTATTCAAAGAGGCATTTCCTACCCTCAAATGACCGGGTGTGCAATAGGAGCTGCAGGTGTAGAAACAGGTAAATTACAAAGATCAAAAACAAGGAAATATTGCAGAATAATATGAACAGCAAATAATCAATGATCCAGTGTCAGTTTAGTCAATATGAAATCAATGTTATGATGACTAAAATATGAGTCAGAGTGATTGGGAGGACGGGGGCGATGCATCATGGGGTGGGGTGGGGGGCAAGCTGCACGTGGGAGGGGAGCCAGCTTCCATTCAGTTAGATGGATTTCTGGTCACAGCCAAGCTTCAGGACCCCAATATTCACACAAGTGTGAGGAGGGTCCACGTATCCAAAAAGAGAGAAATATAAACACTTAATATAAACACTTGCTTTGCCTCTGTGAACCGCTGCTGAACTCTCACAGCGGTCAAACATCTTTTCTTTGAATTGGAAGGCCAACAGGAATCCACCTGCCACCCACTGAACCTGCTGCAGCCGCCCTGCTGTGCAGTTTGATGACATCTACCACTAACAACATGGCTGATTGCTCTCGAGTCTGTCACCATAGTCCAGGCTCATCAGGCTGAGGTGATAGGTGAGCGATGCATTTTTATCATTTAGAAATCCATCCACGGACATCTCACACCACGAGCCAGCTCATTTGTTCAGATGTGAAAAAGCATGTGAGCCATAGTTCCTTTTGTAAGAGTAGAGAGTAGTTTTAACAATCCTGTGGTTCTGCTGAGAAGACTCTTATACTGTGGACTGTCTGGCTGTGACAAATGTGACCGCAAAGACACAATCAGGAGGTGGGCTTGCTCCAATCATGATCAGAATTGCTCAGTGGGTTGGCAACTCCACATCGTACCTGTGCACAATGTTCTCTACTTGATGCTTGTTTTGGTTGAATCCTGAAATTGCTACTTGTAGCTATTTTGAGATATTGGAGTTACAGGCTTGACCCCTGAGAAGTCCAAACTCTATATAAACTTTAAATGACTAACAGTCCAAAGTGCATGAGAAAGTTTCTATTTCTATTGCTACCATAGAAGTATTGGTTGCCACCCTTTGTGCCCTTCTCTTAGTATTCAAACTTGTTATTTAATGTTTAATCTATAAATAAATGTTAATGTCAAGCACTTTTTTTAATAAGTCACTTTGGACCTTTGGATAAATTGAAGGTGATAAGGTAATATGAGTTTCTAGCCTCCAGTATGTACCTGTTCTTACCAAATTAAAACATTTTAGTCACATTATAGTCTAACGGCTGCCTGGTGTCTACCTCATCAAAATGTAATTATGAAAATCAGCAGCAGCAAAATGGTCAAATTGTATGAGTCTTTGTTCTTTCCTGGTGAACACAGTCTTTACACAAAAGCCTGATATGTATTGTATAAGTTTCTTTCAAAGCATTAGAGCCTGAAGTCAAAGAACAAAACACCTCTGCTTCAGAGTTTTTGATAGGCGCTGAAAGCTATGAAGAGGTCTTCATGAAACATAAAGGTGCTGTGTGGGTGACTGGAGTGTGTGGGATAAAAGCACAGAGGGTCCACAACAATAGAGAGAAAGAAAAAGTCAAGAGATGGCCATATTTGCTTATTAACAGAGCATCTGGTCATATCATAGCGGAGAAGAAATGGAGGTTAAACCCTTTTCAAGAAATGTTATTAATCTTTTCAAAAATATACTGTTTATTTTACTCCAAAACAGACACTCTTACGCATAAACTTCATAGCAACCTGGATGTGGTTCCTTCAAAGGATGCAGTGAATGTCGCATACGAACTCAGTCAAGAGGAAAAAACAAAAATAATGTCTGTTATTCTGGAAGCTCCACAGATCTGACACTTTAAATGTTTAATGGACAAATCTGGTAACCTGTAAATGATGGGCTCATGTAAATATATGCACATACAGTATATCCTTCACAAAAAAGTGTATTTAGTTCTTTGCTAATTAACTCTTACAGGCACAAAAACACTGAAGCCTCCAGCTTGTATCTTCCTGATCAGACTTCAGTTTCTCTCCACTTCTGACCAAATAAATCTTTGAAAGGAACTCCAAGTGATTCAGCCTCCACATTTTCCACCTGTAACGATGACTCATCTGTGGCCTCCTCCGCATTATACCTCACCTCTCCTCTCCGGTGACCGCTGGGCTGGACTAAAATGATCCTTTAAATAATGCTCAAGTTAAATTCTTCTTCAATAAGACAGTGGTGCAGTGTTGGATGGAGGTAATTAAGAGAGCTTTTAATGCATCAGTTTTTACTTTTAGAAGCTGTCGGTGATGTTTATTGAATAGTTCAGGAGGAAAAATGCTTGTACTTTGTGTTCCTAAGAGGGGGGAAAAAAAAAAAAAAAAANAAAAAAAAAAAAAAAAAACACGAAAATGATGCTACTTGTATTTTTACATCTGTTTTATCAGCTACACGTGGACATGCTGGTTTCTGTCTGCGGCTCTGAGAACAGCATAAGTGTAATCAGGTGAATCAGGGGCTGATGGGGAAACAACGGGAACCTGAGGCGTTCACAATCCAAATCCCTGTTCTACACCTCATCCTACACTCTCTTGTTATCACTGCATGATACAATTATAGATCTGCTGGTGCAAAGGCAAACCATTTCCTTTTTAATGAAAAACAGAGCTGTCCTTACATGAGGAATGTGCAAGAGCCTGAGAAAAACATGACAAATCTTCCCCATCAAACACAAGAGAAACACAAATTATTACAGCATTTATTTCATAAACTTTAATACTGTGATCACTGCAAATGTCTTTTTCATACCTTTACATTTTACAAAGGGAATGAATGCAGGATGTAAACAGTATTTGTGTTTTTAAACCATATGTATTGTCTTAATCGGATCAGATCTTTTTTTGTTGTTGTTGTTGTGCCGACAGCGGGAAACTAAACGGATCAAGAGTCGTGAGATGTGACTGAGCTGCTGCAATCACTGACCTCAAGTCTGACTGGCTGAAATCCAGCATCCCTACAGTCCAAACAGTATCCAGTCTGCTCATCTGATTGGTGATGCCTTACAGAAAAGAACAGCTGGAGTTGTTGTAGTGAGTAACGTTGAGCACCTTCCTCCGTGAAAATAACAATAAGGAACAACAATGGCAGTGGGAAATTACTAAGTACACAGACAAAGATCATACAGGAATGGATCGATTCATACTTCTCATCCAAACCTGTAAACTAAATCCTTTATATAAAACACTGTGCAAAGTTTCTTAAAAACATTACAAAATGGAACATCTGAACATTCACTTTTCCCATCTCTCTCCTTCACAACACCAAAATAACTCGAGGAAGAATAAACGAGACACACAGAGGAACTGAACTGGCATTAGGATGACTGTGTTTATATGTGTGTGTGTGTGTGTGTGTATTGTGTGTATAAGTTTGACAACTATATCTAACATCCAACTTGATGCACACTTTTAAAGATGAGAGCAAAACAACTGCACTGCACAGTTTGTAGTTTGGTCATACTTCATCAGAAATACAAAAACTAGAGCACTTTCCATTAACAATAAAATACAAAACATTATCTATTTGTCATCATTTAAGCAACGTAGTTGACGGGAAACCAGTGAAATGTTGGGAAACCTTCTAACATTTCCTCATCTATTCTGCTCTGTGGGTTTTCAAGTTTTCAATTGACTGGATGAACAGAAGGTCAAAGAGCAGACAAAGCTTTTGGGTCGTGACTGGCCAACGTGTTTAACTTCTTAAACAACCAAACTACCTCATTTAAGCCACTACTTTACTTATCAGCTGCTCTGTCCATACAGACTGACGCCGATGTGGAGATTCTTAAAACAGAACCAAGACTCTTTATGAATTCAATCAGCTGCAGAGCTGAATGAATGTCATTTATAATAAACATCACATTTCTTTAGGCTTCTTTTCCTTTACATTCAGACCGGATGCCACTGTGCGATGCTGCAGGGCTCGGGTAAAAATCGCTATTTATTGCATCTAATCAAGAAGGTTTGTCATAGGGCCCTTATCTACATTTGATGGTAAAAGACAGAGAATTAAGGTGAACAACTTTCACGAACATGTTTCTACATACATGCTGAAGGTAGTGACCTGAATTATCCCCAACGGTGAGAAAATAACTTCATGGCTCCTGCTTGTACTGCTGAGCAGCTTTGTGATTCCCCCCCCCCCGCTCGAACAGATTCCAGTTAGTTTGAAATACACTCACACATGTAAACACACAGGTATATTTCCACACACTTCACACACTCTAATGCATGTACAAGGAGGCCACCCAGTCTGATTGTGTTTAGTAAAAATAGTCAGATCCCTGGATCTTCATTATACACAATTCTAGCAGCAGATTCCCTGAACGTGTGAACATGTAGGAGTCTACAGCTATGGGAGTACAGTATGAACTTGATGTGTGTGTGTATGTGTATGTGTGTTTTACCACGATAGAGAAGAGCTTATTCCTTTCATCTGTTCCCCAGGTGCTGTTTCAAAGGCACATCCCTGCTCTGCTTGGGAATAAGTGACCATAATAAGTGACTGTAGGCACGGCAGGATAAACTGATGTGAATACACACAATGACACATGCACGCAAGCACACACAAGCACCAACAGCTCCTCCGTGTCATGGATTTATCGTCCAATCAAATAAAAATCAGTCATGTTTGTTAAATTACAAACTTATTAGATCCTCATTTTCCCTGACAAAGACTCGGAACCTGGGGAAAGTAAGGATGCTGAGATTTACACACACACAGGCACACAAATACACATTCACACATCTAATATCCTCTCCAAAACTCCTAAGATTGTCTTTCAAAGCTGGGTTCTGCTTTTCTTCCTGTTGTGTGTTAATTGAACCTCCCGCTCTGGCTGATTGCTGATTGGAAAATACAGAGTGGCACACATTAAATAAGCATGACATATCCACTGGTCATCATTAGAGGGCACTGTAAGCAACACAACAGCAGGCTTGGGCACCACAAAATACAACATAATACAGAATAAAAAGCATATAGTCAGGCTTTAGCCAGAATTAGGAAAGAAAGCCATTTAAATAATATAACTAGCGACCTTTTCTTGATGAACTAAACACTTATGTCAGCTGTACTGTACGAATAGAGCAACTTAGTTATTGGAACTATGATACAAGGAAATAAATAAACCTGGAAAAACAAATTTGCCCCAATTTTTCCCCTCTTAAAATGTCCGTCATTTATTATTAGCTGGCAGTTGGATGATGAGTGGAGTCCTTTTTTTTCCTTCTGTCCGCCCAAAAGTCGAAAGATACGGGCTCTTGTGCAGAGGAGAATGAAGTCCTAAGTCTAAGCGTGATCTTAAAACACCTTTTCTATTTCTTCTTCCCACAGACAACTCCCTCTTTTTTTTTTTTTTAAGAAGACGAAATACAGGAGTCAAGACGTCTTCCTATTGCTTTTAAGACACATACTGAACCAAAGCACTCCGGATTATCAGTCTTGTTTTACAGCACCGCTGCCGATGGGTTTTAAATAACTTCCTCTGTCAGGTGTTGCTTTGTGCTGCTGATAGACAACATTTTATAATCCAGGTCTGAGTGGAATAGAGGAGAAGAATGAAGAACACTGTACAAAGCCAGGACTCCCTCGTGTACAGAAGCAAATCAAACTGCCTCCATGTCGATGGCTGACAAACAGCCATATCAATCCCTTATTGGTCAGAAAAATGTCTGTTGATGCCAGGGCGCCATGTCTGAGGAGGAAATGCAGACTTTA
Source organism: Lucifuga dentata (assembly GCA_014773175.1). NCBI lineage: Eukaryota > Metazoa > Chordata > Actinopteri > Ophidiiformes > Bythitidae > Lucifuga > Lucifuga dentata. The sequence goes on along the minus strand of VXCM01006881.1, from coordinate 13,564 downwards.
TTCTTTATTTTTCGTTAAAGTGTGAAGGAAAAGGAAATCCCTCCTGTCTTCAGTGGTCTCCAGGATTTTAATGTTTTATTTAGCGCATGTGTGCGTTACTGCAAAAACCTCATGGCCCAGAGATGGTGTGCACCTGTGTGTGCCATTTCAGAGACGTCTCAGGTTACGTGGGTCTCTGCTACTCTCTGCTGTAGCATGTTTGACTTAGCACAATAGATCCTGAATCCCAAAAACAGCAAGAAGTGATGAGGAGGCCAGATATCTAAGTTGTCATAGGAAGAGGCGAGCATCGTGGGAACGGGAGATCTTTGCACTCATGTCTAGAAATTGATACCGTCTTCAGAGAAACAAGGAAAGCCATCCTTTTTATTGAAAATTTGATCAGACGATTTAAAGAATATGGCACAGAGTGATGAAAGAAACATCAATTTGGTAATGTTATGGCCCCATAGGAGATTAGAGATCAGTCCTTCATAATCCGATAAATAATACTCATTTTTTCTCATCCTGAGCAGTTTCACAGAGGGACAGTGGAGATGGGGGCTGGAGTGTTTGAAGCCAATAGAAGATGAATAGCATGTTCAGGATCAGACAATTTGTTTCCAGTATTGGAACTGGGGACAAATCTGCATCCCCTCGATGTGGAGCCACAACCACCACTCTGTCCAGACTGCGTGCTCATGTATTTGTGTGCGGACGTGCGTGTGTGTTTGAAAATGTGCGTTTGAGAGTCAGTTCATGTCAATGGTGTTGAAGACCCACTCTGTGAACTTCTTGAGCTTGGCAGCAGAGGTCTGGGACTCCTCCTGCAGCCTCTGGTTGTCCTCCCACAGCCTCTTGATCTGGGCCTGAAGCCGCAACTTCTCCTCGCGCTCCTGAGTGAGAGGAAAGAGGTTTTTAAAAACCTGTTGTTAAAAGAGCAAATTGGTTTAAATCAGGCTTTTATCTTTCAAAAGATGTCATGTTATTGCAGTCCCAGTGCAGTGTAACAACATTGTATCAGAAGAAACTGTATCACGTTTAACTTTTTTGTCCTGTCGCTAATTTACAAGCAAACCCAAAGCTTAACTACACCTGCTATCCTTCCAGGTGACGTGAAAGAAAAATACTAATTCCAGTAATGCCTGAGTCAGCAGTTGACAATTATAAGTAGAACTAAAACAACAAAAGCAGCACCCAACTGCTGAATATGTGTTTTCTGCAGAGCACAAAATATTTTTATACCCCGCCGCCCCTTTCCTGTTATTCACTGCATGCAAATCCACCCAAATCTTTCATTTTTCATCCCCACCAGCACCAGAACACAAAGGGAGATAGAAACAAATATCCTCTAGCACAGCATGGAGTTGGGGTGGCATTCATGCTTCCTGTTGGTATTTTCAGTAAACCAAACATATACAAGGCTGTGTATGCATGTGTGTGTTTGTCCTCCTTTACCTTCTTCAGGTCCTCCTGGAGCATCTTCACCATGGCTTCCAGCTTAGTCACCTTCCTCTCCAGCCCTATGTGACCCTCGCTGAGGAAGAGAAAGACACAAAGCAATTAGCACTAGCTGTGATTTCAACTTGTTCCGTGGGAATGAATCTGTTCTAAACTATATGTGCCACTAATGAAAACAAAATTCTGTTTTCCTTTTGAATTGTCTTTGTTTTTATGTTGATTTTATGTGTTAAGACCGAAATAAAGATAGATTTAAAAAAAAAAAAAAAATTGAATTGTTGCTGTTATCTAAATGTTCAGGAATGGGAAGCATCTTTATCAACCTTATCTAAGATAGATTTTATCCACTTCATGAATGCCCTTGTTATAAACAGGATACATTAACATAAAATGGATCTTATAACCCAAATCAAAGTTTCACCTTTATTGTTTTTGCCAAGAAAGCATATCAAGACTTGTTTGGTTGGTATATGAACAAGCTCTCAAGTGTTAGTAGTGTGTGTGCGTTACCTAGATGCAGGTCTGGACAGTGGAGCAGGATGCAGCTCTATGTGGGGCTGCTGGGGACTGGAGGCACCACTGCTTCGGTGGTTTGAATCCCCAAACACATAACTTCTCTGGACTGTAAGGGGGGAGAGAGAGAGAGAGAAGATGAACGTGCCAATTTTCTGAAAAAGAAATCTTCAGTAATACCAAAAAGGCTTAAGGTAATAATACACTGAATAGACTTGATACAAGCACTGAGAAATGTGTGTAGATTACCAGAAAATGACTAGTGAGAAGAGCAACTGTTATCAATTCAATTAACCAAACGTTTTACACCTCAAGCCATTTTCAAATTAAAACTACTGATAATGAAATTGATTTAATTAGATGCAGGGCTCCCAGAGCTCCCAGTGTTCTGCTGAAAGGCGTGGGTATGTTTCAACAGCTACGGGTGGCTTACAACGCTGCACGTATATTGATAAAATAATTAATGCGGCTGAAATGCAACTGTGGTGCTACTTGCTTGGCTTATTTCAGAAACTACCCGAGTATGAACCAACTATGAACCAACCATCAATAACGTGACCGGCTCCCACACAGCCAGAATGATTTTATTGTGGACATGCACCTCATTCGTAATTCTCCTGTAGTTGCAGTATGATTGGAGTATCTTATTACGTAATATAAACAGGTCATTTTCAGACTGACCCAAAAGGGCATGTCACTCACTCTCAAAGGTGTTGGCCACGTCCAGCAGATGTGTCCACCCCAGGGGGCTGTCCCTCTCTGAAGACGGGAGGGGCATCAGCTCCTGAGGGATGGGCCCACGGTGACGCTCAACCAAATCCACCAATGATGTGTCAGATGCTGAAAGGTCACCTACAAATACAGAACATTTCTACTGTTTCATTAAGTTCTGGAAAGCTTTCTTGTACTAAATCACTTTCCGTATCATTCCTGATCTATATGGCTGCTTTCCATAGAAAGCCTCAGTGCTCTCAATTACCACACTCACATGAATAAAAACAAATTATCACACTCACATGAACACAAACAAACAAATTACCACACTCATAAATACAAATTATTACACTCATATAAATACAAACCAATGATCACACTCACATAAATACAAACAAATTACCACACTCGCATGAATACAAACATTTTTCTTTAAATGAAATTCATATACTCAATCGCATTCTAGTTTTTCTGCTTAAAACCACCCAACAAATAGATGATATTCATGTTATAAGCTCAAACATATTTTCAATCAAAAGGGGGCAGCAGATACATATTCACAGGACTGAGCCACAACACCTGTCACACAAACACAAACACACCCCCCCCCCCCNCCCCCCCCCCCCGCTGTTTGAGTCTCAGGGTGAGGCCATTGCTGAGAATTCAATCAGCATAAATAAACCACGTCTTATTGTGAATGTATGAATCATCTTGTCTCATGCTGATTCGACTGCAGACTGATCACATAACATGAGGAAATAACTTTGTGTATAGTGTTTTACAAAAAAAAAAAAAAAANAAAAAAAAAAAAAAAAAATTCCTAACAGTGTAATTCCATTCAGGAATTAAGTAGTCCAGTAAAAATATTTGCATCTAACCTCCAATTATATGTTCCTCAACCTCACAAAAAATATTGAATACACTTTAATTACAGAAGTGTTGCAGTCCACAAAATATAAGAAACAATTTCATGTAGGATATTTTGGATATCATCAGCTAATGAAGAAATAGTTTCACATTATACTAAAAGTGAATTGAATCCTATGCTGAAATGTATTTATATGGCAAGTTGGGGTTGAATTAGTATTGATTTTTATGAGTCAACCATTTATTTTTTAGTAGTCGACTAGTTAATTTATTATACCCTAACGACAGAAAACCTCCACTCTTCCTCATCGTCTCACCATGAAGCTTGACACCCAGTTTGTAGGAGGGCCGTCGGAGGGGCACGCCGCGGATGGTGGGCGAGCGCGGCAGGGTGGAGCAGCTGAAGAGCACGTCGGAGCCAAGCGATGGCTCGGTCACCGAGTCGCTCAAGACAGGAAGCCGCTGGCCACGGTAGATGCTCTCATCCGAGAGGGTGCGATGGAGTGAGCGACGGCGGCTGGGAGGCTGACTTGGCGGTGATTTCTGAGAGTGCTATACAGGGATGATGGGCGGAGCAGTGACGGTGACAGTAATAACGAGATAGGGAGCAATACGTTACTTTAACAATGACATTTCCAAACATGCACAAAATGATGTTCCTGTCTTTTATTCTCTGCCGGTGAGAATGTTTGCTCTCATGATTAAACTTCTAAATTACTTGCAAAACACAGTAATTTTGGTGGTTAGATGGTATTTCCTTATTAATGTTAATACTGACAGGATTTTCCTGCAAAATTCACACACAGTACCTTATCCTTATGTCTGCGTGGTGGTGGTGGTGGGGTGTCGGGGGTTGTCTGATGCCGCTTCACATCCTCCTCCATAGTAGACTTGGCATGGGACTGGGGGGAGTGCATGTCCCTTAAAGAGGGCCTGGCTGCTGGGGTTGGAACCTCCACACCACTCTCTCCTGGAGACTTCCTAAAACACACACACAGAAATTACTCCATACTGTTATGGCTTTAGTGTAATACTCTCTTCAGCCACAAGAGGGTAATCAAGTGTTATGCATATCATGTTGTCTGTCAAAATGATGTCAATATGGAGGTACAGGGGAACGACAAGTCAAAGACAAAGATGTGCTGTATGTAAACTTTAGACTTGGGTTTATAATTAAAGCGTATTGTTTTTTTTATAGTTTCTTTTCTTCCTGCAGACATACTTGCGTGTATCTCCAAAGTCGACAGAATTGATAGTGGATCCAGGTTTCCTCCAGCCAATCAGGTATTTGGACTGAGCTCCCTGGCGGGGGTAAAAACTCTTTGGTCCTGGGGACACTGAAGACTGGGATGAAGGGGAGGTGGCGGAAGAGGAAGTTTCCTCTCTGGGGGAGCTGTGGCCAGAGTGCCTGGTGCTGAGAGACAGAACGTAACAACAATTGCTCATTACTTTAATACATATGATGCTTTAGTGATGTCACTTAAAATCAGTGAAACGACAGAGAAATGGTTTATCCTTTTGGTTGTGTTTCCAGCATTAATAACAAACAACATTACAATAAACTTTGTTATCTTCTACTGCTATTATTACTAAATTAAACTATCCACAATCCCCAACCCCAAGGTTAGAAAACACCAGAAAAAAAGTAAATAAGGCATTGTCCTAAAATCCACTTTACATTTGCTACTTCATTTGGCAAACAATGCCAGCTTTAAAAAAAAAAAAAAAAAAANAAAAAAAAAAAAAAAAAAAACACAATCATTTTTATACAGAAAATTGAAACATTACAATTGTGTTTTTAATTAAATGTGGGGACTGAAGAGAGAAAATAAGATTTCAAGTGAGGATGTACATTTGTATAGTTGAAAAGTTACATAAAAGTACCAACTGAACTTTGTAATTTCTCTGACATTTGTGTCACTATGAGAGAATACAAATGTAGTTTAAACACTGGATAAGTCGCACCCAGGTCTTCAACTGTAACAGTATCTTAAAGGCTGAATAAAATCCTGTCAAACATGAGACACTGGGTTTCTCTCAACTCTGGATACCAGCTACACTATAGGAGGTTGGACACGTGTTCCACATTTCCTGAAACCTAATATGGATGTGTGTAATGTGGATTACTCATGTGCCTGGTTTCCAGGAATGCCTTGTTGACAGGAAGGCATCCGATTGCATATTCCTCTTGGGAAAACAAAAAAGTGATTTGAAACATGAACGCAGAGGTCATGACACAGAGGTCATGCAAAAATTGACCTGGCACATGACAAAGTGGAAAGGGTCAAATCTGGAGAAATATAATTAGTTAAAGCTGTGAGAGGCAACTTTCTCCCATTCACATAAATCAGATTTACACATAATTCATTATCATTCTGTGTGTGAGAGAATGTGATTCAGTGTGTTTGCGCTGTCGTGTTTTGGGGCGTGTGCCATTTTGCTGTTGGTGCGACTGGTTGTGCCAGTCAACATGAGGCTAAACGCAGCAGATATCATATAGTTCAATACACACACACACACTCTCACTCCCTCCCTCGCACACATACACTAAGACATCACCATAAACACAAACACACACACATAAAAGGACAAACAGACAGACCTGTGTGATCCTCCTTCGCTCAGACTGTAGGTGCTGCTGTCTCTAACCAGTAGATGAGTGGGTGGGGTTCGGCCCGTCCCCTCCAGGCTCCTTTCTGCTGGAGGGCCTGTGGATTCAGCAGCAGCAGGTGACCTCTCCAGCATCCTGCGGCCTCCCTCAGTGGGACTGTGCCATGGAGATGCTACCCGCTCCCTGCCCTCCCTGCCCTCCCTACCTCCACCAGGCGCTAGCAGCGAGGTTGCACTGCCATGGTGGGAGTGGGCGTGGTGAGGGGCTCCGTAAGAGCTGGTGTCAATGCCACTGTCAGCCGAGGCACCCTGAAGGTACCCTCCTCCTCCCAGGCCGTTGGGCTCTGTCTCACCGTGGTCCCCGCTGGACCCCCCACCTGCTCCCATTTCGTACCATTTGTCACTGTCACTGTGGCCCCCACTGGAGGTGGTGCTGGACAGAGTGTTGCTGCTGGAGTGACCAGAGTACGGGCCGTCCGACTGCCGGAGAAGAAAGAAAAAGAAGGACAGAGGGGAAATTGTAACTAAGAGAGGTTCCCAAGTGAAAAATCACTAACTGTCGAATAATTTCTACAACTTATTAATGGCACAATTTGGTAGCAGTTGTTTGTATTATGCAGTGTTATACTGTTTTAATGCTTCACTCAGATTTCCAAAAAAAAACTCTACTTTAATTGTGCTATGAGGAAGGTGTAAAGCCTGACCTGACTGCCCTTTTTGGGGGACAGGTGGATAACCTGCTCCTGCCTCTGAATGCGGGGAGCTCCAGAGTAGCCCGGACCAGATTTGGAGGCTGGGGTTTCTGAAATACACCAGCACACACAGCTGGAGTTGGTGACTAACACACAGACACACAAATCCTGAGCTACAACAGATGATTTGTTAATGATTCAACAAAGACTTTGTTCCCCGAACTGAAACAAAACTATTTAAAAGAAAAAGAAAATCTGTTGTGTAATTTTCTCGATGTCATGTAACAAGAGCAAGCAGTTAGTCAGAGCACCATGGGAGTAATATGAGAGTGTGTTTGTGATGTAGAGGAGAAAACTCCCCCCATATCTCACTTGGAATATTCATTTCTCTGCACAGTCTGCTCTGCAAATAGGCCTTCTGGGCTCTCTGCACTAATTTGAGAGTGTTGAATGCATATACTGTGCATTTGTTTTTTAAATAACTGGTGAATATGAAGTCTTGGGCAGCAGCTCAATACTGTAGTTCCATAATGTTGGTATGTAAAGCCTAATATTTCATCACATAGCTTTATTTACCATCACTCCAAATCTAACTTTCCCTATTTTGGATTTGCAATCCTAAAACATGACTTCCCATAAACTTGAGTTAATGCGTCCAAAGTTGATTTTCTGTACTTAAAAATCAATATCCAAGCTAGTTGAATGTTGCTCTATAGGAAAAGCATGACAACTAACACATCACTACATCTCACCACCCAATTAATATGGCTTGCCACATTATTACAGAAAAGGGAAATGGCCCGACTGCTTTGGAAAATCACTGGTTTCTTCATATTGATCCTGTCCTTTAGCATTAATTCTTTGAAATCATAATGAAACAGGTTAGATTATTGGTTGGATGCTCTATGCTATCCTATTTGTGTGTGACAGGAACTGAGAGGAAAAAAAGCGAGTAAGCGTCCTGCCCTCTGTGACTTGTGTTATTTCTGGATGGAACACAGTCACATCATCATCGCTGAAGAAGAAGAACAGGCCAAGAGAGACAGAGCCCTAAACCACAGAGACAGCAGAGTGGCCTGAGCTGGACACTTGGCTGACTTAGACTGAGCTGGCTCAGCCTACATTGTTCCACCCTGACCAATAAAGCTATGAGAGCTATAAACAACCACAAAATGAGAAGCCAGGGACTTTCTCTGTGATTGCAGTGGCCAGAAACAGGTTGAGGACATGGCTGAAAACAGGCTGGACAGCAATAAACCAAAATGATGTCCTGCTGGGAACGAAAGGAGCAGCAGAGGAGTGTGCAGGCTCTGTGGCTTTCAGAGATCAAGCTGGAGGAGAAAAATAAAAATAAACTAAATGCACCAGTGCAAGGGAGAACTGTCTTGAAAGCCAGTGTGCCAGACAATAGAAAGATGAATGAGGTTTGATGTGAGGAATTAGTAAGCAGCCGGAGGGAAGAAGGGAAGGAAAGGCACAAAAAAGTAGTTACATAACTGTGCTGAGAGGAAAAGAAAAGCATTTCTCCTCTTTCTGCTTCTCCTTTATTAATCCTTAGAGAAATGGGGAGAACAGTGACAGATGGAGAACACAGAGAGGAAAAATGCATAGTTTATTTGGGGGGGTCACAGTTTGAACACATTGCTTTTTTCCCTCTCAGTCCTTCTCTATCTTTCTTTTATCTGTTTCTCTCATTTTTCCATTATTTTTTTGAGAAAAATAAAGGGGAGGAGGGGGAGAACAGTGATGTTTGAAGTCATCCTGGCTGCTGTCAAGAGTGAGAGTCAGTACTGGAAGGAGCTGCTGCACACGCACGCACGCACACGCACACACACACCTGAAGTGCATCCAGAAAGAAGATAAGGATGTTTACTGTATTTTCCACTGTAATATCTTGTAACTGAGGTAGATTCACCTGTTGACCCTCGCTCAACTCCTCCCCCTTCCTCCATTCTCGACCAATTGGGAGTGGATTTGCCACTCGACCCACCTTCTCCAACCACCTGCCTCTCTCTTTCTGCAGACATGGGGGAGTGACGGNTGCCACTCGACCCACCTTCTCCAACCACCTGCCTCTCTCTTTCTGCAGACATGGGGGAGTGACGGTTTGTGGCAAATCTGGAAAATGAGCAAAAGTGTTTTTTGTTTTTAGATGATCTGAGTGTTGGAAATGATAGAACACAAGAGTTTGATTTTGAACAACATTTTCCCACAGGGTGTAATGGGCAGGAGGAGTACAAGGAAGAGGCTCTGGCAAAAACACACACACAGAGTTACAAATACACACAATCCCTCTTTCTTACTGCTCAGGCATGGACTTCTGTCTCCAGTGGGAGGAGCCTCCAGAGGCATCGCTGGAGCAAGACAGGTTGCTGGGAGAGCTGCGGTTGTGAGGGGAACGACCCAACGCCAGAGAGGAGGCCAGACTGTAGCTCTCACTGCCTGGGGACATCCTGTATACATACGGAGACACACACACACAGACATACAGATGCAAAAAAAAGTGTAAGAATTTATGATCAGATGAAATTATAAAGAGAAGATGTAATAAAACAAAGCCCTGCATTGTAGAAGCAAAATATTGTAAGTTGTCCCTTAAGAGAAAATTCCACTGATTGCTTTTTGTGTCCCAGTTCCCACACACTGTATGCAAAAAATATCACAAATCCTCTAAAGTTTATATTCTAAGGTGGACTAAAAACTAAGAGGAATCTTCCTTCAACATTGACAAACTAGTGCTCAGAGACTGAATTTTTTGTTTTATTTCTCCAGAGCATTGAAGAAATAAAGAAAACAGAAACTGGATGTATTTTTTTTATTTCACATGAAAATATTATCTCTTACAAATACCACTGACTCAATGATTATTTAAGCAGCTGCTTAGAGTCCTGGCTTTCAAAAGTCATACTTTCCAGATTTCACTCTCTTTTGGAAATCTCACCTATCCTGTACAATAAAAGTAATATTCTACCTGTCAGTATTTTTAAAGACATGGGGCCCTTACCTCTTGGTGTCGAGAGGCCGACCATCGCTGCTGACGCTGCGTGGGATGACAGCACCCCTCTCTAGCCTCTCGGCCGACAGGGTCTTCCCCACTGAGCTACCAAGGCTGATGGCCCGGNACCCCTCTCTAGCCTCTCGGCCGACAGGGTCTTCCCCACTGAGCTACCAAGGCTGATGGCCCGGTTGGGGGTGTGGGGCTGTGGTGAGGCGGTCAGGGACTGCTGGGGGCTGCTGGATGTCCTCTGCCACTTGTTGTTGTTGCTGCGGAAGGGGAACTTGTATTCAAAGGAGCCGCTATCGCTGCTGCTGCCCTTGTATTCCCCTACAGGCATTCGATAGAGCTCTGAACAGCCTCTGCGGAGGAGGAGGACAGAAGATGTCCGATAAGGTTTGAAAAACGGTCTGTGAAATCAAATTTGGGCTTTGTGACATTTTACTGCAGAAACTCTTAGCTCAGTGGACAGGCATAATATCTCTAAAGCTAATAATTTCTTTCTAAGTGTCAATGAGCCAAGTCGAAGACATGGAAATAACTTTGATTTAATGTGACTACTTGCATTAAAAGTAATAACAATAATTGGAATAAAGTTGTCTGTCCCCCCCCCAAAAGGGGTGGAGACACAAAAAAATATCACCCATCCCACCCACCTGCGTGGTGTTGCATCATCATGTGGTGGGATGATAACCACACGCACTGACACTGAGGTTCGCAGCAGGTCAATCATCTGCTCGTGGGTCAACGTTGCTACGGCAACTTTGCAGATTTCTACCAACCGGCTTCCCTGCCGGAGTCCAGCCTGCCAGGCGTATCCATATGGCTCCACCTAGTGGACAAGTTTTCACGGAATTTCAGTTGCTTTTATGGAATAAGTTCAAAATCTCTGCCACATAAACAGTGTGTACACTACAAATCCAGCCTTACAACAATACATGCAACAAGAAAAATATACCGGTACTTTGAAAATGCCAAAATAAAGCACTGTGAGATGATCAAATCCCAACTGTCAACAACACCTGACCAGCTACAGCGTATCTGAGATATCTAAAACAGGGAGGGAAAGTACCCATCTGTGCCATTTCACGATATTACACATTTCTACATGAGACAAGGGAAAGACAGAAAAATTTATCTTCATTCATTTAATGTGAACTAAACTATTTCATTACCCATCATTATTTCAAACACAAGTATAACTATTACTGGAAGTACAAGCATCATATTCACACCTAGTTGCAAAACATGAAATGTGCAAACCTTGTAATTCCATTTCTTGAGTCCTTTTTCAAAAGCTAAAAATGATTTTTGATAGAAGTCTGCTGTTATGTAAAATAAATGTTCTGTACATTATACTGCAGGAACTGATCCAAACAAAAGCACAGAAATGGCAGATCAACAATTTTTAGAATGACGCTAATCATTATGTGCAGCCATGCTACATTAACACACTGTCATGTCACATTTGCTCGGCGTATATTTTCAGAAGAACAGATGAGTCACCTCAGCCACGATGCCCTCATAATTGACGTGGAAGCCGAGCTGACCCAGGCCGTTTCGCCGAAGTGTCATCTCTGAAGTCTCACAGCCTTTCGTCAGGAACTGGGCACAGAGAAAAAGAGACAGATAATGTACAGAGGGATAATCTGATGCCGTGTTCTGCCAGAGAGCTGCAGACTACATCTACCTGTAATCTGTACACTCAAACCGTTCAATTTCGGCTACATTGACTTGTGGTTTGACAAGTCAATGTAGCCGAAATTGAAAAGGTTCAGTGGTTGAGAAGGTTGAGATGAAACAATGAAGAATCTGTTTATTTGTGGCTCAATATGTTGCGATATGTTTTCATTAAATATATTGTACTTCTGATTTTCAGTGATATTTTGTGTACAGAATCAGGAATTGTGTGAGAGAAGTTTTAATAAATATGCAAAACCAAACGTGCTATTTATCATGAAAATGAACCATGTGAAAATGAAATATCAACAATTTAATGCTGGTTTGAATCTAACTTTAACATCCAAACAGTACAAATGAAAAATAAAAAAAAAATACAATAATCACCACATAGAGCCAGTGTTTTTATTTCCTGATGTTAGAGAGACTGCATGCTGCCTGCAGCACTGACAAAATTCAAGGAAAAAACAAAGAAAACCTGCTGAATCAGCCAAATGTGACAGGGGTGACACTAATTTATTCAGCAAAGTAAAACCCTATTTGGCACTTGGCAAGTGTTTATTTTTTATGCTGCTGATACTATAGCATCACTCAATTCATGGCTGAATAATCACCATAAATCACATTAATTAGCCAAGTATTGCTGTGATTATCTGTTGTTCACGTTTAGAGAAAGTCAATAATTATATAATAATTCTGCAAAATGATGTGTACATACGGTACGTTCAGCACATGTATGCACAAGGTTTTTATCTTGAGAGGGGTAGAAGATCATTTCTCTTCATCTGAAGTGATTACTGAGAGATTTATGGCTATAAATAAAGACAAAATAGGGCTACAGCACAAGTGGTATAGCCCTAATTCATGCAGGGAAAGCAGGCAAGTCTCAGTAAGACATCAATAAAACCTCTACACAAGCCAAACTTCACAGGAGCAGGTGAATAAATCATTCTGCAGATTGTCATCTGACAGGACTGCTGAATAGTTCAGCAACTGTTATGAGGCTCTCTCATGTTCCAGAACGTGTGCGTGGGAGAGGAAGAGGGACTGGGCAAGAAAGAAAAAGGGACAGATAAAGAGGTAAAGACAGAAAAGGAAAGAGAAGAGAGAGAGAGAAATGCAGCTCCAAACATGCGAGTGGCTCAAGGTCATTTCTCTTCCTCTCCAGCAGCAAGGTAGTCCAAACACTGGAAGACTAAGACCAAAAGCGGAATTTGTGACATAAAAGTAATGCATTTCTGAGTCCTAAACTCTGCAAGTAATGATGTGTGTGAGTGTTTGTGTGCAGGTATGATCGTGTGTATGTGTGAAAGCAAAACAGGGAATTTAACTGTGGTTCTCAAGTCATCTTAAATAAATGCATCATGAAAACTTTCACTCACTAATGCACAATGTGAAGGTGGGTGAGGCTGGGAAAATCAATGCGTTCCAAGCGCTGATGATTACATAAGAAAAGACCCTTTATTCTAATCTGTTCCCATGGAAACAGCCAAGGAAGAGCTAGCAGCATTTCACAGTATGTGGAGGTGTATGTGTCATTAGGAGTATGTTGTCCAAAGGTGTTTCTGAAGCTCCTTTAATAAGCTGAGCCCAGTAATTAGACCGCACCTTTGGCATTTACACACTACCATGGTGTCATTCTGGCAGACTGTCAGCCAATAAAGAGAGGCTGTGAGTGACCATGTAAATGATATATCAGTGCGTTTGGTTGCATTTTGGTCCTCTGATTGCATAATTTGTCTGCTCTTTCTGACAAAATGTTTGGCCACTTCAGTCATACTTTGGTCTTAATCGCATTCTTTCATTATTTTTTATTCTTCCCACGTGATAATTTGTCAGTGTAACAGTGTGTCCTGTCCTGTTACATTCTTTCTGTGGAATTCCTGCTGATATATTTTGACTGCAAGTGGAGCTTTTGTTTGTGCAGTCATGGTTGCCTAGGGCAAGCTTAACAATAAATATAAATAACTGATATTATGATGAATTGTATGAATGCAGCCTCAAGGGGGCACAAGCCAGTGTCCACCTTGTGCCGGTCCCAAGCCCGAATAAA
>VXCM01006880.1:0-26219 GCA_014773175.1 Lucifuga dentata | reverse complement strand
GGTTTTACGTCGGATGCCCTTCCTGACACAACCCTCTGCATTTATTCGGGCTTGGGACCGGCACATAATCCTACAACTACATGTACCTATATACACACTACAGGCCAGAAGTTTGAGGCCACCTCCAGATAAAAAAAAAAAAAAANGAAAAAAAAAAAAAAATCATCAATACACTGTTTGTTTTACAATGCACAGGAAATGACAAAAATACATAAAATAAATGTAAGTAATTAGTTTTGAAGAAGAATTTTAAAGAAAGTTTTTGTTGTTTTAAATGGGAGGGGGGGGGGCCTCAAACTTGTGGCCTGTAGGTACACACACATATACATACATACACACAGCTATATCCCTCCATCTTCCATTAACAAGCCTGAGCTTTTCATATATACCATTCTGTGCTGTTAAAAAAAAAAAAAAAAAAAAAAAAAAAGAGAAACTAAAGAACTTACTACAGTCAAACCAAGGGAGCTGTGAACCCATGTAGAGGAGAATAAAAAGTAAGGTTGGTTTAAGCCTCTTTCTGTAAAGGTCTGAGAGCAGCGTGGAGAAATAAAAATGTTTCGGATAGATTAGAGAGAAAACAGCGAGAGTTTTGTTTCTAGAAGCTGATCTGAGAGGAAATAAGACGAAGCTGCAGCAGAGATCAATAACAGCTTTAATCTTTAAACGTCGCCGCCTCCTACACCTCCATCTTCATTCTGTTTTCCGCTGAATGAAAAGCAAACGTGTCAGATGTGATGCAGAGGTTTCTTCAGCCTCAGTCATCCTCGCTTTAAACGTCCACCTTTAATCACATCTCATCAGGCCGGTCGGTGTTTAGTCTTCAAACGCCAAGATAAAAATGTGTCGTATCATCAGAATCAGATCATTATGGTCTGAGGTGATAAATTTAAAGTTAAAACATTTGAAATTTAAAGAGCAAGTTAACACCAAATCCACTTTTATTTTATTTTTTTGAGTTATTAAAGAAGCGTAGGATGTAGTGGCCCAGCCCCATTTTCTTTCTCCAATATTTGATGGCATTTTTTTTTTTTTTTNTTTTTTTTTTTTTTTAATTGGGGAAGGAGGCGTGGTCAAATTAAAACAGGATGGGGGAGGGGTTTAAGTAGCTCTCCAAACATAGTCAGTGTAATTTTTTTAACATGACGCATTTTTTTTTTAAATCGGCTGGTGGTGTGTGAAATGTTTGAGGAACAAACGAATCTGGATTATAGTCTCCATGTTGTGTGTGTGTGTGTGTGTGCGTGCGTGCGTACCTTGACTCCAGCGAGCATGCCGGTGGTGGAGACGCTGAAGTCCAGGTAGGCCAGGGTGTCCGGGTTGGACGGTTTATACAGCAGAAGAGGTTTCTTCTTTGGCAAATCATCTAAAGGAAAATCAAACAATCAGCAGAGTGTGTGTGTGTGTGTGTGTTGTGTGTGTGTGTGTGTGTGNGTGTGTGTGTGTGTGTGTGTGTGTGTGTGTGTGCATGTGTGTGCGTGTGTGCATGTGTGTACCTGTGTCTAGGACAGGAGGCCATGTCCTGACGTCCACAGCAGCTGAGGCGTCTTTGGAGCGCAGCAGCTTGGAGATGAGCTGAGTTGTCATCACACACACCGACCGGCTCACCTGCAGCACAGGTGAACAACATCAGCCATGTCAGCAACCGACACACATGTAACGACATTATTATAATGAGATTTTGTAAAATATCAGGAAAGCTGAAATACGGTTTTATCCTTTGGGAAATGATTGTCAGTAACGTAACATGTATGAAAACTGAATATATTAGGCTCAAACATGCAAAATGGGTGGAATGGTCCTTTAAAAGCCTCCGATTCAGGTTTTTAACCTTTAATTTGAGTGTTCTGAGATAATTTTTTTGATATGGTTCGTGACTGATGATGTTTCTACGAAGCAAAACGACGCCACATTTTACCTCCACGATCATCTTCACAGTTGGCAGCGTGGTGGCGATGTTCTGCGGGTGAGGCGGCCGCACCGTGATCGGCACGCACCCGGCATAAAGGCAGCCATAAAACGCCACAATGAGGTCAATACCTGCAGGAGGAAGAGGAAGAGAGGGATGAAGAAAGACAGGAGGGAGAGTAAAGAAAGAGACAAAAGTTGAGAGAAATTTGAAGAAGAGAAGAAAGAGGGAAGGAAGAGGAGACAGGAGGTAAGGAAAGAGAAGGAGGGAACGCTCAAACATGCAAAATAGCCGGTATGGTCCTTTAAGTTAAACGTCTTATATATACATTGCATTTTCCACATTTGTCCGTAGCAGTACTGTATCTATCATCCCTGTCAAATAAACAATAAATAAATTTTAATGTCTTGCGTCTCCTGCTCTTCTATCAAACAACTGAATCCAATGAAACAGCTTTTATTTTGAAAATTTTCACCATCCAAACCATCATCTCACAAATTAATTCATGCTGTCATTCCATCTGCATAACAGAGGTTGAGGTGTGAATGGCGTTGGCGTTTACCTGGAGGGTAGACCAGCGCCACATGGTCTCCGTCCTGCAGGTGGCCCCGTTCAGCCAGCATGGCGGCAATCTTCTCTGCTCTCTTATGGAGCTGAACGCAAGTCAGAGAGCTGGCTATCGTACCCTGCAGCGGATCACACACACACACACACACACACACACACACACAGAAAGATGACTGACACATTTAATCAGCGGCGTGTATCAGCAGACGTCACGTCATATTTTGCATTGTGATGTCTGAGTGATGAAAAAGCAGCAAATAAACCTGCTGCATCGTATTATTATTAACTTTAATAACTTTATATAAACTTTATGCTAAATAACTTCACATTCGTACATTTTCTCATTTACAAACTTGGTAATAAGATATTCACACCTGATATGACAGAATTCTGTCAGCTTAATATGATATATCTTTATTTCTCTCATTCTGTATGTGTGTGTGTNATATGACAGAATTCTGTCAGCTTAATATGATATATCTTTATTTCTCTCATTCTGTATGTGTGTGTGTCTGTGTGTGTGTGTGTGTTACCCTGGAGTTGAGCAGCGTGTACAGGATGTGGTCTGGAGTGGTCTGAGCTCTCCACTGTAACACTTCCGACAGGAAGAGGAACTAAAAAAAAAAAACAAAAAAACAAGTAAGACTGAGATCACACACACACACACACAAAATATACACACATTCCATCCTCTACACATTAATAAGGAAAGAGAAGCAGCAGACATGTTTCCATCAAAGTGTTTTAAAGGACCATTCTACCCATTTTGCATGTTTGAGCCTAATATATTCATTTTTCTCATACATGTTATGTTACTGACAATCATTTCCCAAAGGATAAAACCATATTTCAGCTTTCCTGATATTTTGCTAAATCTCTTAATCTTTCAAAATGAAATATTCAAGTGATACACCCACCTTAAACATCCATGTTTCTCCTGCTAATAGTTACACAGCCTTATGAAGTCACGGTCCTTTAAATTTTTCCATAAACGCAGGTCTTCTTTTGGGACTATATTCCCCGGTGGAGGCATACATTCACTCCACGCTTTTTATTGAGCTTAAACACTAAAATTACATAACTTCTAAAAAAACCTGAATACACGTCTTGTTGGTGATGATGGATTACCTATCCCAAGAACGTTTACAGTATCAACAAGTTGATTTTAATAGCAGAATGAACTGAAACCAATTGGAAGGTAGGAAAAACATTTTTAATTCACCGTTCCAGTAGCATGCTTTGGGAAATGATTGTCAGTAACGTAACATGTATGAAAACTGAATATATTAGGCTCAAACATGCAAAATGGCCGGTATGGTTGCGTAAACTTGCATTAAAAATCGTTCCGTTATCTGGATTCTACCTGCGATCTGATTTGTTCTCTGTTATCACGTTGTTAAACTATGTTTCCTCTGTGCTTCATGCACGTGTCGTCCATTTTAAAAAAAACATATCTCATAACTTTTTCTTCTGTGGTCTCTCCACACTCCAGCCACGTATGGCAACTATTCAAAATAACTTTATTAAGCCTGAGGGCAGATTTGATCTCATGATGAGTCTCACCTGTACAGACTGTTTACCTGAGTTCTAATCAGACCTCATCTAAACGTTTTTATCACAAAGACTTCTATGTGTTTTTATTGCGTGTTTGTAATAAAAACATAATAATTTTTTTCATAAAATAAGCATTTTTTTTTTACTTATCTGGGTAACGTATCAGGATACAGATCATATTTTAATGCAGGGTATAAATTCAGATTTCATAAACTGTAAAAAACAGAATCAATATTCAATAGTCTCTAGATCATATCAACTTATTTTAAGATCATTATCAAAGGAAAATAATCTTATGAATAATGTTCTACATTATTAGTCTCTTTTTAAAGATAACTAGTAAAGTGTCAAGCATTAAAACTTTTCTTTTTTGCAATATTTCACGTTTTTTCTTTTTAATTTTCTGGTGTTTCCATAAGGTGAATGAAAGAGAGAGAGAGAGAAGGAGAGAGAGAGAGAGATTAAATCAGGACAAAGAGAAAGAGTGTTTCTGGTTTCGTGAATTTTTCAAGATCTGCTGCTGAGTGGAAAATAACCTTGACTGTAATTCATGCCTGTTTCGTTTTGTTCTGCTCGAGAAATCACTTGTGTGTGTGTGTGTGTGTGTGTGTGTGTCTCTCCTGTCTCTCCACCGTCACCGACAGATTCAGATTCAGTGTTTCAGGGTCTTAATCCTCCAGCTAGAAGGCAAACAGACCTCTGCTCAGCGGTGTGTAGTGTTGGTGTTGTGTGGGCGGAGTTTGGGTGCGCTTGATTTTTGTCGCCACTTTTCAGAACGCACCTGATACACACCTCACCATGTGTCAGCGCGGTGTGTTACGGATAAATAAAACTTACTATTCACAGTAAATCAGATTTTACTCTGTAACACACAGCACATTCTAACAACGAAAAAGAAGAGGTCACACGCACGCACGCACGCACACACACACACACGCACACACACACACACACACACGGGGCTTGGTTTTCAGACACACATGCAGAGACGTGTGGAGATGTATGAGCAGGAATAACTGAACGGATAGATAAGGGAATGAATCGATGAATTCATGAAGCTAAGAGTCTCAGAGCCTGATCAAACAGGAAACGCTAAAAAAAAAAACCCAAATCACAGAATCTGACCTTTAAACCCATAAAACATCCAGAATATGCCCTGGAGGTCAGAAAAATACGACAAATTAGACCAAATTCACAAAGTTTCTTGCCTCTGGTGACTGTGAGAACAGATTTTATCAGAGAAAAAAAGCCTCTGTAGCTGAAATATTACAATTAAAAAAAATAAAAAATTCAGTCAGGAAGAATCTGGACATGGATGAAGCTCGGATTTTATTTTCATTAAAATAATCCTAAAAATACAATGATAAGCAGATATATTAAAAAAAAAAAAAANTTAAAAAAAAAAAAAAGTGAAGCAAACGAACCAATGGGTTTGAGTGTGTGTATGTGTGTGATGATGATGATGATGTTGAAAACCAACCCCATCTCACACACACCTTCCTTGCCTGGTCATTGTCTTCAATCTGACCCAGATCTCTGCCGCTGGCCTGGGCGATCCTCTTCCCCGAAACCAGATTCCCGACCATCACCGAGGCAGGACCGATCTCTGAGGAGGAGGAGGAGGAGAAGGAAGATCATTGTCTGTGTCTTGAGGACAGCTCGGTACATATAATAACGGCCAATCGATTTTCGTTTTGGAATGGGGAAACGGAAAACGAAAAACGAGTCGTTTTCTGATTTTTGAAAACTTTCTGCTTTGCTTTTGTGATTATTTCTTCGTTTGCTATGAAAGTCTTTGGTGTTTACCTGGTTTGTAATCCGCCTAAAACCAAAGTATAAGAGGAAGAAGAAGCTAATCGGACTAGCAGAAGATTCAGTGACATGCGGGTTTCATTTTAGAAAACGGAAGAAAAAGAATATCTAGCGCTGAATATCCAGCTGTTACATTATGAGTCTAATTTGGAGTCAGACGAGGATTTTCAGAGATGATTTGCTGAACAAGGACTTGGAAAGCGAAGCTGCTAGCACGTTAGCTTGAAGTTGCTAACGCCGTTGCTGAGGCAGGTTTGAGGATTTAAATGCAACAGTCGTATTAAATAAACTTTTGATTACTGTTTTGTGAACTTTCTGACATCTGTTCACAAGTATATTCAATATTATATGTCATACCTGTTAACACTGAACTTTAACCACCACCACCCGGACCGACGATCTCATTCTGCCATTAAAAGCTAGCATGACACGGTATCCTGTTTGTTTATTGCTCCTACCAGAAACTGTTTCAATCAACTATGGTTCCTCTTGGCTTCAGGTGTCCGCTGTCATTATAATGACTGAAACAACTTTATTGGGCCAATTATGATTCTGTATAAATGTCAAAATAAGGGAGATTTACAGCGGGAGAGGAGATAAAAATACAGGAGAAACCCGGGCTAAACGGGAGCGTTGACAGGTATGATATATTCACGTAACTGATTTTTCATTTTCTTCCTATTCCAAAATGAAAATGGCCGTCATGACGTTATGAAGACGGACCGAGCTCCATTTCTGTAGACACGCAGATTACTTCTGTCTTGACTCCGTACCTGGCTGTTTCTGGCGGGGTTTGGGCAGGTTGGTGACACAGGTGTGTGGACACATGAGGACGTTGCAGGGGTGCAGCGCCCCCTCCAGGAAGAGCTGCTTGGTCTCTGACAGGTGGATTCCGCCCAGCGGCGTCTTCGGCAGCGTGTTGGACGGAACCAGAGCCAGACAGTAAACCCCCACCTGGTGGATGCCGTCTATCGCCTGTCAGAAGCAAATTATCAGCTTAGAATTATAGGATGCATAAAGCTAAAGCTGCATTTAACTTCCAAAATGAGAAAACAGTCATTTCATTTCTTTCTTTCCCTTTTTTTTTTCTATCTCCAACCTGGGTTTATAAGGGAATGACTGGGAACAGGAGTTATCCTGTGTTTTATATATTATGTTCTGTAATTCAGAGAGAATTTAAAAATAAAATATTCAATAAATAAATAAATGAAAGAACAAAATGACAACATTTTCAATTGATTTTCCATATCTTTTAGTGACTTCTGGTATAATACAAGTTATGGAACAGTATCAATATTGCTGATACTGTAAGTAAACACATTTCAGATCAAATTGGAATATCAGTTACAAACACTGTTTATTTATTTATTTAATGACATGAAGTTAAATTCTGTAAAACACTTTTTTATGTTTTAACGGTGATCCTGATCAGTAAAACAATCAGTGTTACCAATTTTAATTTTTATTTGTTATCATTTGGTTACCTAAAGCCTAAACAAAGTATATTAGAGAAAATTACCATCTTTATTTATACCTTTAATTAAAAACAGTAAAAATAACAAAACAAAACAAAAAAAAAAAANTGTGTTTTACCAGAGCAGAACCAGCTGTGTGTGTGTGTGTGTGTGTGTGTGTGTGTGTGTGTGTGTGTTGCTGAAGGAATAGAGAGATTTGGTTTTATTACAGCAGAAAAATGCTGACGGAGTTTATAGTTTCACCACAGACTCCAGCTCAGCGGCTCAACTCAGCAGCAAACAAACCGTGTTACACACTCCGTGTTACATGCAGAGAGGGAGGGACTCAGCCTGAGTGTGTGTGTGTGTGTGTGTGTGTGTGTGTGTGTAAGAGAGACAGATAAAAAGAGACACATGGTGCAAAATATTCTGTTTGAGCATATTTGTTTCATTATGAGGCAGCCTGGTAAAATGTCTGTCTTGCATGTATGTGTGTGTGTGTGTATGTGTGTTTGTGTGTGTGTGTGTCTATTTTGTGTGAACATACTGCCATCGCTGTTCTTTCTGTACGTAGGATATGATTACATAAACAGGATATTCCAAAAACCTGGTCATAACTGGGATGCTAGAGTTAACATCTGTGTGTGTGTGTGTGTGTGTGTACCTGCAGTACTCGGCTCATCCACTGGAAGCTGTCCTCCTCGGTGGAGTCAGGCCGCTGCTCAGCTACGACCACGATCCTTTCATCATGAAGCACCATGATGGAGAACACGGCTATCCTGCAACACACACACACACACACACACACACACACATCATATCTATTTTTATATAAATGATTTAACGTGATTCTGTCCGTATAATGACTTGGCATGAAGTGTGTTTGTTGCTCTTTCTTCTTGGATTTTTACACGTTTAAAAGGATTTTGCCAAATGTCAGAATGCTGCGACAGTTTTACAGGAAATGAATAAAATAATAAAACGACACAAACAATAACATTTTCCAAGAAATGCCACTTACCTGCCCCTGTAGACAAACTTCATGGGTTCCACAGCGAGCGCCGTGGCAACAATGTCATCCGCGTTGTGCCGACGCCCCCCGACGACCATCAGACCGTCCATCTTCCCGGCGACGAAGATCAGACCCGCGGGACCGATGAAGCCCAGCAGGCCGGTCCGCGTGAAGGGAAAGTCGCTGACCGGAACCCCGTTATTAGAAACAGGAAACACCTGAAGGACGGAGTTTCAGTTTATTTTTTGAGGCATTTTAAGGAAGACGACGAGAGAAAATAAGATTCAGGAAAGGAAAAAAAAACCAAAAAAAAAACCGCTAAAACGGACAAAAATGAAAAACGTGTAAAACCAGAAAACAGAATAACCAAATGAAAACTAAATATAGACAGAATTTATTTTTTGTCAGAGCGGAAAGACATCTAAGGAGAAAAAAAATTATCAAAATATCACATTAAATATCAATTTGAAACGCATAATTTCCTAACATCCTGCTTATAATAAATATACAATTAAATTTGAATAAAACACACACACACACACACACACACACACTGACCTCAAAGGTGTTCTTGGTCATGCCGGCCAGGCCGTAGTACGAGGTTCCCGTGGCAACGGAACAAACACACAACTCTCCAATCTCATCTGTTTTACAGAGCTGAGGAACACCGTCAGGTCTGACCACACACATCACGCCTAGAGAGAGAGAGAGAGAGAGAGAGAGAGATGGAGAGAGAATTAACATTAAAGCTCAGTCAGACTCAGATATCTTGAAATAAGTTATGAAATATTTTCTGATCATGTTCTGGTTGTTGATGTTCTTGTGTTTTAAAGGAGCATACCGGTGATTTTTCATGTTTGAGACCAAAATATAAAGTCTGCATACATGACATTACTGCCAACCATTTTCCACAACATACTATTGGAGCGGTGCATTTTAGAATTGTTTTTCCTACCTTCCAGACTGCCATTTGCTTCAGTTCATTCCAGTATGACATAAAAAAATCAGCTTATACAGACTTGAAATGTGCTGAGATAAATAATCCATCACAGAAAACTTATTTTTTTGTTGAAGTTGCTTAATTTAACCGATCCAACATGGAGATTCATGGAAGAAAATGTACGTTTCTGCCAGGGAATAAAGTCCTTTTCATAAGAAATTCTACAATTTTCCATAAAACATTGGGTTTGAAGGAGTTTGTGTCTCCTGAACGTTTGATTTGGCAAATAACAGGAAAAGTAAAACACGGTTTTATGTTTGGGAAAATGGTCGTCAGTAATGTAACGTGTGCGAGTCGTATTTGTTGGGCTTAAACATGCAAAATCATTGATATGGTCCTTTAACTTTCAGAGGAAAATGGTGTCTTACCTCCGGGCATGACTGAGCCCACGTCCTGCAGCGTGAGAACCGAAAGTTTCTCCTCCGAGTCGACCCGGATCACGCCGTGACTCAGACCCTGCATGGACAAAACGCCGCGACCGGGCGGGACGCTGCCGTCCTCCAACAGCCTGCAGGAGGACAGCCAGCCAATCAGAGGCCAGCAGGAGGAAAGAGTGTGTGTGTGTGTGTGTGTGTGTGTGTGTGTGTGTGTGTACGTGCAGTAACAGTCTGGCAGCACTTTGCAGGATTAGTGAAATACATGTGTACTCATGTCTTTTACAGTACTATAACAGTAACTTATACACAAGTATACAAAGTACAAAGTATACACAGTACACAGTACTAGAAAAAGGAAAGAAAGAAGGAAGGAAGTAATGAAGAAAGGCGGGAAGGAAGCGGGAAAAGTTTAATGGAGAAAGGAAAGAAAGAAGGAAAGCAAAAAACTTGAATCATGGAAAGAAAGAAAGAAAGAAAGAAAGAAAGAAAGAAAGAAAAAGACAAAAAGAAAGAAATAAGAAAGAAAGAGGCAAAGAAAGAGAAGAAAAGACAGAAAAAAGAAAGAAAGAAAAAGAAAGAAAAACAAAAAGCAAGAAAGAAAGAAAGAAGGCTAAAAAAATCAAAGAAAGGCTGAAAGAAGTAAAGAATAAGGAAGGAAAGAGTAGAAAGTATGATATTTCCTCTGTAATGTAGCAGGAAAGTTTAAACGGAGTAAAATAGGAATTCATCAGATCTGTGTGTGTGTGTGTTTGTTTGTGTGTGTGTGTGTGTGTGTGTGTCCCCTCTTTTATGATGTTTATGAGATTTGAAGCAGCTCTTCACAAAATAAAACGTTTTCATTGCCGCCACGCCCGCTGAAGCAAAGTGTTATTTATTAACCACACACACACACACACACACACACACACACACACACACACACACATTTTATAGCGTTGTAATTAAGAGCTCTGAGTAAAAAAGCAGCTTGGACTGTAATGAAGATTTTAGAATCTGATGATGAAAGAGCAGAAAAGGTTTTTAATGTTTTAAAACCACAAAACTGTAAAATCTGAACTTTAAAAACTTTTAATGTGACTAAAGAAACGAGGATAAAACCATAAAACGCTTCTTATTTACTGACGGTAAAAACTGTGAATTCCCAGGAAACATCGTCTTATATTTCAGTAAAACAGGATCTAAGTAAGAAATAAAACTATAAAATAATACTTTTCTATAACTTACAAAGTGATTAAGTTTACTTTAAATTTTACTTTTATTTCAACTTTTGGAATTTTTATAACAAAAGTGAGAAATAAGTGTCATATCCGTTAGAAGACTTTCATGATACACACTCATGAAGTTTTTGTGTAATAAGTTTTGATTTCATGCTTTGTATCGACACATATTTAATTAAAAAACTTAATATTTGTATAGAAATATAAAAACTTTGGAACTCTTAAATCCATAAATCAGAATAAATAAATGATTTTAACCTTTAATTATCAATTTTTCCTCAATTTACTCATATAATTTTTCATAGGTATATACCATGTTTATGCGTATGTATGTGTGTGTGTGTGTGTGTGTGTGTGTGTGTGTGTGCGTGCGAACCTCCTTATAGCTACAGTCAGGGCCTCAGGTGAGCTGGCACACGGACAGATGACTTCAGGCTTCAAACCCTTAGTCTGGAAGACGTTGAGGAAGGCGTCGCAGGACGAGATTGACCCTGAGAGAGAGAGAGAGAAGGACAGAGAGAGGCAAAGAGAGAGAGGGAGGGAGAGAGACAAAGACACAGAGAGAGAGACAAAGAGAGAGGGAGGGAGAGAGACAAAGACAGAGAGAGAGAGACAAAGAGAGAGGGAGGGAGAGAGACACAAAGACACAGACAGAGAAAGACAGAGAGAGAGAGAGAGAGAGAGAAGGACAGAGAGAGGCAAAGAGAGAGAGGGAGGGAGACAGAGAGAGAAAGAGAGACAGAGAGAGGGAGGGAGACAGACAGAGAGAGAAAGAGAGACAGAGAGGGAGGGAGAGAGACACAGACACAGAGAGAGAGAGAGAGAGAGAGGGAGAGAGAGAGAGGGAGAGAGAATGAGTTAAACGGCTTTTATCACAAATTAAAACATTTGCTGTGAGAAATGGCTGTCATAGTTTCATAGTTTTCCTGTTTTGTTTTTTGTTTTTGGTGACCTTTGACCTTTACTCTCCTGCCACCATGTGGCCAAAAACTTGTCTTTGCACATTAAGAAACATTAAAATGTATTGGTAGAATAAAAGCACATTTATGCTGCTCAGAGGACAGAAAGCTGCTGAACCTGTGTGATGATGTAACGTGGTGACATCATCATGACATCATCGCGTACTCTGTAAAGTAACTTTACTATCAGAATACTTTGCTGTGTGTGTTTTTTTTATACTCGTGATAAGCGTGTCACCGTGTTCTTACAGGGATTCGAACCGTCGGCCACCACCAGCATGCGCAGCGAGCTCAGGTTGACGTCCCGCTGGTCCCGATGGGCCACCAGAGCCCAGTGCATGTCCCGGGACTTCACACACGCCACCTTAGCTACACACACACACACACATACATGGCATGTCAACATCCAAACTGCAAAAGCTCGCTGCTGGAAAAGGTCAGCAGGTCAAACGTTACAGGAGAGGCGGAGCAGGAAGGTGATTGGTTGGTACCTTTGTACTGGCAGACCTTCTGGATCCAGGACAGAGGGTTGACCTTCATCAGGGCGTAGGGAATGCTGATGACGTGCATCATGTTCATCACACTCTGAGAGACAGGCAGGGAAATGGACAGGTAGACAGACAGAGAGACAGGCAGACAAACAGAGAGGCAGGCAGGGAGACAGGTAGAAAGACAGACAGAAAGACAGGTAGGCAGACAGACAGGTAGAGAGACAGATGGACAGAGAGACAGGCAGGAAGACAGAGACAGGCAGACAGACAGGAAGTCAGACAGACAGATGGACAGACAGACAGAGAGACAGACAGACAGACAAACACAAAGACAGACATTTCATTAAGGTTAAATTTACTTCTGTTAAGTTAAAACTTTAATTGAATCTGATTCAGAACTTCATAAAAACAATCTAAAAAACTTTATTAACATGCTTACGCAGACACACACAACAGCTATACAAGCAACGTTACACGTATGAAAATTGAACATATTAGGCTCAAACATGCAAAATAGACGGTATGGTCCTTTAAAGTTAGTTCTGATGATGACATTTAAACTGCTTTGATGGTTATTATGCATTTATTCATTGGTGGAATGATTAATCAAACAGCATAATAAAAGTTTTCTTACCGTCAGGACACCGTGCCACAGTCCCACGTCCTTCTTAAAGTCCAATACATTCACTATGGTCTCAGCTGGAGAGACAGACAGAGAGACAGGAAGAATTTCTAAATGTCGCTCTCAACATAAATGACTGTAAAAGAGCTTCAGCTCTGTGTTAAACGCTAAGCGTGTACCTTCCGTGTAAGAGCAGGACTGCGTGAGGGCCTGGCAGTGTGCCAGCATGGCCGTCCTCATCACCGTCACGCCCAGCACGCTGCCATCCTTACAGGTCTTATACTGCAGAGACGGACACAAACACACACTCAGAGCTACACACTGACAACTCAAAACGCATCAGCTCAGGAAAAGCTGCGTATTTATCCCGCGAATCCTGATATTTATCAACAAGCGGGATTCCTGGAAGAAAATCAAAGAAATGTCTGGAAACTGGACTGATTCCACAGTGTGCTTTTTGCATCGTGTCTGACCTTATTCTTCTTCTACTTCGTTTTCTACGTGTTGGCGGTTGCAAAGCAGCTGTTGGACACCATGTCTCCACCTGCCAGTTCAGAATTCTGGTTTAAATGAGAACAAGTGGACGTGGACGTCTGTGAAAGGGTTAAGCAGGAAACTTTGCTTTGTTCTGGATTGCATGTGGGAGGAGCTTAAAGGACCATACCGGCCATTTTGCACATTTGAGCCTAATATATTCAGTTTTCATACATGTTACGTTACTGACAATCATTTCCCAAAGGATAAAACCGTATTTCAGCTTTCCTGATATTTTGCTAAATCTCTTAATCTTTCAAAATCAAATATTCAAGTGATACACCCACCTTAAAAATCCATGTTTCTCCTGCTAATAGTTACACAGCCTTATGAAGTCACGGTCCTTTAAATTTTTCCATAAACGCAGGTCTTCTTTTGGGACTATATTCCCCGGTGGAGGCATACATTCACTCCACGCTTTTTATTGCGCTTAAACACTAAAATTACATAACTTTTAAAAAAACCTGAATACACGTCTTGTTGGTGATGGATGAATGCTGGT
Organism: Lucifuga dentata; assembly: GCA_014773175.1. Classification (NCBI taxonomy): domain Eukaryota; kingdom Metazoa; phylum Chordata; class Actinopteri; order Ophidiiformes; family Bythitidae; genus Lucifuga; species Lucifuga dentata. The sequence continues at coordinate 12,209 of VXCM01006880.1, read as the reverse complement.
CTGGAAGGTAGGAAAAACATTTTTAATTCACCGTTCCAGTAGTATGCTTTGGGAAATGATTGTCACTAATGTTACATGTATGAAAATTGAATATATAGGCTCAAACTTGCAAAATGGCTGGTATGGTCCTTTAACTCTGCTGTCAGACGACTGCATGACTACATAAACTCTACATCAACTTGAGGCGTTTTGGCGGTACAGTCGGTTTGTTTTGAGGCTGAAGTAGCAGCGTTTCTGTTTTACAGAGTTTTCAAAGCCAGAAATTGACGTCTGAGTTCTGCAGCAATTCCAAAAATAAGATCTGCTGTGTCTGAAAAATGCTGATACTCTGTCTCTGACAAAATGGCTGCTGGCCTGAAAATTAACCACATTATGGGTTTGCTGTTAAAGTTATAAATCATGTTGACAAATAATCATGCAAAAAAAAAAAAAAAAAAAAGACTAATGAAAAATGAATGCATCACTGTTTGAGACTCGTAGCAAAAACACAACAGAAATGTTCTCCGTCTCATTCCTTTCAAAAACAAAAGGCTGATTGTTTTTTTCTTTCAATCATTCCTCTTCTTTCATTACTTTCCTCTCCAACCTTTTTCAATATGGTGCAATCAGGGAGAAGTTTTTCCTCGCTCCCGCATGGCTGCTTAAAGGCGCGTTAGGCAAACTTAAATCAATCGGACGGGACGATCGCATCGACTGGCTGCTGCTGCACCAACAGCGAATATCCAGTCAGTCGCTGCGTAATTCCAACCTAAATCTGTAGCTGCATCGATTTCCATTCACAGGATAGCCATGACTGGAAGTAGAGGAAGTGTCTTAATCAGTGTGTGTGTCTGTGTGTGTGTTACCTCGATGTAGGCAGTGTCTTCGTCGGCATCTTTGATGAGTGGGAACCAGTCTCGGGGGGGTTTGGAGAGATGTTTGGACTCGGTGACGAACCACAGCACCTTGGGCCAGCCTGGACGCACCGTGACACGAAACAAACGCCCACAAATAAATCTCTCTTTCAAAGTTTCAAAGTTTCATGCTGCGTTCACGGACCACAGAAGTCGAATTTTTCCCAGTTGGAAGCTCCAACTTCCAACCTCAAACCGTTCCAGCTAAATGTAATCAAAACAGCAGCTGAACACTAATAAATACTGTAAAATTAAACTTGGTAATAAATGCTAACTAAAGTAAAGTTAGACTACAGGACTGTTTGGTTGCGTTGTTTTATAATGATATTAATCACAGTGGGTATTAAACTTTATGCAGAGAAATAATATTATGAAATTATTTACACTTACGTATCAATGGCAAATAGTTATTATACAAAATAGATAGTTACCATGGCGATATATTCTGACCTATTTCTTTCAATTTCACACAAGAAAAAATACTTTATTCTCCTTTTAGCTGATCATTTCCATTCAGAAATCTCGCTTCCACGGCGCCGCCATGTTGAGTGACGTCATACTCGGTAAGTTGGAGTACATTATTTTGTTTGAGTTTCCCAGCCGGAACTCCGACTTCAAGTGCCGTTCCAACGCATTTTTCCAAGTAAGAAGTTGGAAAAATCTGAATTCCAAGGTCTGTGAATGCAGCATTATTTGTCTTATGCAGCCATACAAGTACGACAGCAGCGAAATGCTTTTTCTGGTATGTTCCCCAACTGTACTTCTTAATAAAGGAAAAAAAAAAAAANAAAAAAAAAAAAATATACATAGATATATATATATATATATATAAGGTAAAATAAAAACAACAAAAAATAAGGATAAGACAACAAGAGCAAAAATTGAGATTTAGAAATATAAAGAATGTCGTCTATTTACAACCAAAACCAGCAGGAGAATGTATGTACATGATTATCGATAAATATGTGCAAAAGATTCTGTTTTCATGCAGGCTAGTATCTTGGTTATGAGTTTTAAAGGACCATACCAGTGGTTTTACATGTTTGAGCTCATATATATACCACGCACACATGTTGCGTTACCGACAACTGTTTTCCAAAACAGAACTATTAGAGCGATAAATATTAGAATTGTTTTTCCGACCTTCCTGAGTTCCGCTGGTTTCAGTTAATTCCAGTAGACCATAAAAAATCAACTTATAGAGACATGAAACATATTGAGATAAATAATCCATCACAGTGAATGCAACATTTATTAAATTTTTTGTGGAAGTAGCTTTATTTAATGGATCCAACACAGAGCTGCACAGAAGATAATGTACATCTCCGCCAAGGAATATAGTCCCAAGAGAAAAGCGCTTTATCCGAGAAATTAAAATGACAATTGTGCACAAGCATTAGCAGGTGAAACCTTAAATTTTAAGGTGTGTATCACTTAAACATTTGATTTTGAAAGATTAGGAGATTTGGTAAATTAACGAAAATACAGTTTATGTTTTGGAAATTGTGAGTAACATGTGCGCAGGTATTATTTATTGAGCTGAAATATGCTAAATCACCAGTACGGTCCTTTAACCTGGTTTAGATAAAAAAGAAGAACACCAAAGTTTTACTGATAACCTTATAAACACACATTATTATTATTATTAGTTAATGTGTATTGTTTAGCAGCCTGCTTGTTACATGAAAGCCGTTAGCGTCAGAATTAATATCGTCAGGGAGACGAGACGGATTAACGACAGAAACAATCAGCTTCGCAAAGGAGATGAGCGTAGAGCCTGCTGATCAATAGGAAGAGCACTCCACCTTAATGAGCTATCCGCACACACACACACACACACAGCTAAATCCATCTTAAGTGATGAACAGTGAGTCTGGTGGCATCATGTTGCTATTTATACAGCCATTACTGAAAAGCAAACAGCTGTTATTAATCTCTCTCTCTCTGTTCAATCCTAATGTCTCTTTCCCGTTTCTCCTTCCCTCCATCATACGTCTCCTTCCATCCCTTCACTCTCCTTTTCTTTCTGTGCTTTCCGTGACTTTCCCATCGATGTGCATTACTGCCTTGCTGTCTTGGCTCCTCTCTCTCTCTCTCTCTCTCTCTCTCTCTCTCTCTGTTTCTCCATTCTTTCTCTATGTCTCTCTATCACTCAGTCGTCCATCATTCAGGCTGTCTGTTGCCATCAGTCTGTCCATTCATTCTACTGAGACTACAGAATAGCTTCACTGAAACAGGAGCAGTGCTGCCGTGTGTGTGTGTGTGAGTGTGTGTGTGTGTATGTGTGTGTGACCTTTGAACTGTGGGATCTCTCCAGTGGGACTCTTGGGTAACCCTTTATGGCAGACGTCACTGGTTAGAGCCACTGTCACTCCACAGCTTCCCAGCAGAAACCCGATCTGCTGACTGCCTGCATCCTACAAAAAAAAGGCTAAAAACATTAAAAAGACGAAAATAAAGGGAACAAAAACCATTTCTCAAACATCTGGAAAGAAACAGATTCTCCACAACTCTTTCTCTCCAGCTACCCGTCATACGCTTCCCTGCTTGTGTGACTCATCCTTTGGAAGACGAGACAAAGACACGATAGAGGCGGCAGTCCGTTCATCGTCCTGAGCAGGTCGACTTGGCAAGACCAAGTCAGGAAAGCAAACGCGTTTATAGGTTTTCAGAATGTCCAAAAAGTCAGATGGTGGGGTGTTGCATGTTTGTGTGCTTCTTTGTAATTTCAACATGATTAATAAATGGGGATAACAGCACACGCTTTCTCTTTCTAACAAGGGAAGGCTAACAGGAGTTCTGTGTATTTTGTGATGGGTAAAAGAGATAACGGCACACGCTTTCTCTTCTCTCCTCGAAGCACAAACACAGTAAACCCATCTCCATGCCTCCACACCCGGCCAATCACGTCGCTGCACAAAGTGGTCGTGATAGTTGCATTCTAAAAGTTACAAATTTTGTCGGACGCAAACCCGCCTAGCTTTAGCTTAACTAGCATACATGATTTTTTTTTTTTTACTATATTTCAACACAGCAGCTTCTATGGCATGTCCTGGAAATACTATTTCCTGGCAAAAGTTATATAAAAATAGCTGAAAAGTCACGTTCTTTACATCATTAAAGCATACTGTAAATGCTCTATTAGTGGGCGGGGCCTTTATTTACCTAGAACCTGACCAATATAAGAGACAGGCCTTTATTAGAGACAGGCCTTTATTTCTAATTTTGCCGATGGACAAACCCATAAATGCTTAAAAAACACACTGGGACACAACTGGGACCAGCCTTTATTTCCTCTTGCTGACTCCGCCCCCCCCGGCTATTATTAGATACTGGCTATTATTAGAATACCAGCTTTTAATAGAGAATTTACGGTAATTACACATTTACAAGTAGAAAGTAATGACTTCACCTGATTCATGTATATTGACATTTGACCTCTAGCAAGGTCGTCCAATAAATTTGCTAATTTATTTTTAATTTTGATTCTATACTCGTTAACAATTCTAACAATTAATTAAACCTACAAATGTCTGAGTTTGTTTGATGTTCTGTAGACAGAGAATGACTGATCACCTTCCTGGTCAGCGGTACTTCTATCGGCACAGGAACGACCTCAGCCAGCAGGCAGCCGTAAAAAGCCGTCATGAAAGATGAGGGGTCGTTGTTGGGGAAGACCAGCGCCACCTACAGGCAGGAGGAGAAGAGGGCAGAGGAGTTAGACTGGGATACTTCAAAGAAACAAAGCTTCAGAGGACTTTTGTTTAAAGAACCATACCGGTGATTTTGCATGTTTAAACCCAATAAATATATTATGTATGCACGTATTAGTATTAATATTAGTATTACAGTAGTATTAGTATTTGTGACGCTGAATGTTTGAATGTAATTACAGAATTTTTCAGTTTCAGCATGAAAAAATCAGCATCCTGGATTTTTTTTTTTTTTTTATTTAACCTTAAACATTTAAACATTTCACTAAATAAAATGTGGTTTAAGAAGCAAATACAGAATTTATATGTAAGGTTGTCAAATAGTGGAAAAAGTGTTTCATGCAACTCTGAAACAACTTCAGGGGAAAGTTTTAAGGGTATATTAAGAATCTCATGTTAACATTAAAGCTATTTGTTGAATATTTCTGCACTTGAGAAGCCAAACTGTCTGCTGTGAGAAAGGTCTATGGTTAAGCTTATATTTCCATGTGGAAATCATAAATCTACCATTATTTCCTCACAACAAGTGTCAGCCAATGGCCTCACACCAGAAGCTTTATCTCCTGGGCGGCCATGTCGGATCCGGTTCGGCTCCAGTTGCATATTGACTGTAATGATGACGGTGAACTTCAGCTTAAGTGCTGCTTAATAGCTTCCATACCAGACCGGGCACGTGTGCGTGTGTGTGTGGGGCATGGAGTTGAAGCTATAAGCTAAGTGCACCTCATTGAATGATGCTGGTGTACTGATGTTAACGGTGCTGATGTTGACGTGGGCAGAGCTCAGGTTTCGTCTTTTTGTGACAGCAAAAGGCTGAATTACTTCCTGTTTGTGTGTCTGTGTGAAACTATAAAATAAACACACAACAACCGGTTTATGCAGAACTTAAAGGACCATACCAGCGATTGCACATGTTTGAGCCCAATATGTACAACCTGCATCTGTGTTACGTTACTGACAACCGATTTCCAAAACATAAAACCATATTTTAGTTTTCCTGTTATTTTTTGTCAAATCCCCTAATCTTTTCAAAATCAAATTCAGGTGTTCACTAATACTTTTGCACAATTGTAGAAGGCATGGTGATTTTAATTTCTTTGTAAAAGCCATCTTCTCTTAGGACTATATTTCCTGGTGGAGACATACGTCATGTTCGATGAAGCTCCATGTTAAATAAAGTTACTTCAGCAAAAAAACTAACAGACACGTTGTTTCCTGTGATGGATTATTAATCTCAAGCATGTTTCAAGTCTCTAAAAGTTGATTTTAACAGCAAACTGGAATGACCTTAAGCCTAATGCTGCGTTCACAGACCTCGGAAATCGGATTTTTCCCAGTCAGAAGTTCCAACTTCCAACCTCAAACCGTTTCAGCCAAATGTAATTAAAAAAAAGCAGCTGAACACCAATAAATACTGTAAAATTAATTAAACTTGGTAATAAATGCTAACTAAAGTAAAATTAGACTAAAGGACTGTTTGGTTGTGTTGTTTTACAATAATATTAATCACAGTGGATATTAAACTTTGTGCAGAGAAGTAATATTACGAAATTATTTACACTTACACTTACGTATCAATGGCAAACAGTTATTATACAAAATAGTTACCATGGTGATATATTCCGACTTCTTTCAATTTCACGCAAGAAAAAATACTTTATCCGCCTTTTAGGCTGATCATTTCCATTCACAAAGCTCGCTTCCATGGCGCCGCCATGTTGATGACGTCATACTCAGTAAGTCAGGGTAGATAATTTTGGTCCAAGTTTCCCAGCCGGAGCTCCAACTTCAAGTGCCGTTCCAATGTATTTTTTCAAGTAAGAAGTCGGAAAAATATGAGTTCCGAGGTCTGTGGAATGTAGCATATGTCAGTCTGGAAGGTAGGAAAAACAATTCTAAAATTTACTGCCAGAGTAGTATATTTTGGGAAACCGACACGTGTATGTCGGTTGTATATATTGGGCTCAAATGTGCATAATCACCGGTATGGTCCTTTAAAGGAAATGTACAGCTTAGTGTGATATATGAGGATTTCTGGGATTTGTTGGTTGATGATATCTTTTCTTATTTCCTCAGAGTTATTTCCTATTTCTCTAGGGAAATTAATTTGATATTAGTATCGTTTATATCCTGCTAAAAATGAATCAAATCGACCAATAGACGTGGGCGAAAGCCTGTTCATTAAAGGTGAAAATGTTTTATTTTTGTCTCTATTTCCTAAAAATCTAAATGAGGCCACATCCACAAATCCATGTTTTTCTCTTTACCAAACTCATTTCCCTAAAAGTGTTGCCTTTGTTTCACCACACAGAGTGACATAACCTCTTATGGATTTCCATAATGACAACAAGCCCTGTATCATTTCTTGGTGTAATTAAGTGTGTTTTCACCAGAGCCTCCATCAACCTTCCACACACACACACTCGCTCAGTAAAACTCATTACTGTAATCATCATACAGGACACATTCCTTCTGTGGAAAAAAAAAAAANAAAAAAAAAAAAAAAAAAAAAAGTCTAGTTTCTAATTAAAATAAATAAATAAATAAGAGCTGTGTGGTATTTAACACACACACACACACTTCTGGCTAGTCTTGAATGAAGAAATCGAGCTTAAAATAAAGATGAAAGAGGAGCAGGAAGAGGGTATTTGGAAACATATGGGACTAAACTGAACCCGAGTCTTCCTCGTTATAACCGTTATAACTCATTATAATGAGATGCCAGAAAAAGAGGCTCGTGATTGGACAGGAAGAAGCACATGTGTGTCACGGAAACATACATTCTTACAGCATGAGGTCATGTCAGTGTGGATCGTTGAGGATTTTTTGTCCTGCGCTCAAATTTCCTGTTGATAGATGATGTCAGTAAACTGCACACGGCACGCTCGTCTCTACCAACGCAGATGTCATGTGATTTTAAAAAAATTTTAAAAATAAAACAAAGAAACCAAAGAGACTGGAGAAGAAAGAAATTGACTGTAATGTTCGTGAGTTCAAATTTTCTATTAAAAAAAAAATTTAAAAAAACACACTGCTGAAATTCATACTGGCTTTTTTTTTTTTTTTTTNTTTTTTTTTTTTTTTTTATGTTTTTCATCCATTAATAACAAAAGACAATCTTAATTTCTTAAAGATGCTGAGCGTCGTCCTGAAACAAATTTCAGGTTCTGGCACAAACTTCTCTTACTGCAGCAACTCTTATCGCATTAAGAACAACTTGATGTAGAACAGCCCGAGGCGTTTAAGCTCAGAGAGGTTTTAATACGCCTGATGAAGCTGAAACGTGCTGGTTTGTTCAAAATAAAGTCGCTCTTCAAACGACAAACATCCTGAAACACAAAAATGGTCTCTTCCTACAACTTTCTAATCATCTTTTGGTCTGTTTTGACTCTGATTCAATCCTGGTTTCAATTTAAATAGTTTTTACTGTTTATTTTTTGTTGCATTTGATGACCATTTTTGTCTTGTTCCTTTATTTCTATACCTTAAATTATTAGTTTCTAGTTTCTTATCATTTTATATCATTTGTAGATCCAAAGATCTACATTACTCAGTTTTCTGATTTCATTTTTTAATGCTAATATCAAGCTAAACATTTTTACTATATTACCTTAAAATCAGATGTATAAAGAGAATTATCATACAAATTCACTGTACAATGGTGTTGCATGATTTTATTTAGGTATTTAAAAGGGACCATGTACAATGTTAAACATAAATGTTGCCGTTTGATGTACTGTACCAGAGTTAGCTTAGCACTAATTTTCGTCTGCATCATCCGCGTCACAACTCCTGTTAATACTCCATCCTCCTGTTGAGTAAACACACCTGATGCAGCTGTTTTCAGGTGTTGCTTCAGCAGGTAAGAGATGGAGAATATGCAGCGCTGTGGGTCGCCAGAGCAAGATTGAGAACTGCTGGTTTAGGGATTTTTTTTTTTAAATTTTAGAAACACTATGTCACGTTGAAATCAATAAGCGTGATCTTAATCACTCCCATGGATCCAGACATGTTGTAGCATTATTATATATGAGGTTAGACAAGATTAAGAAATAGATGCTGATACTAGCCGCTATGTGCCTTTTTAACAAACTGTGTGACTTCTAAATATATTAAAATATATAAAAAATTTATAAAATATAATATATATAAAAAATTTGGTTTTATTTTCTTGCATTTCATTATATTTGAGCATTTCTTCCTCTAAAGTATTATTTGCACAGGAACAGGATTAAACCTCGTATGATGTAGGAATAACTCTGAAGTCTGTTTTCTCTCTCTCTCTCTCTCTCTCATTTTTTTTTTAACTCACCCGGTCTCCCGGTCTGACCAGAGGTTCCTGTTTGGTTCCCAGTTTGTGCAGCAGGTTGTAGGCCACCTTCACACTTCTGGACCAGAGTTTACCTGCAGACAGACCCAAAGCATTATTAAAAATAAAATATGCATACAGGAGCAGGAAACAGGAAACCACGGCCTCTTAAAGAAAAGGTTTAAAAAGAATCAAAGATAAACCAACCAAGAAAGTCAAAGATTTATGAAAATACAGTAAAAAGATCTGAAGGTTGAATGCCTAAAGATGAAAGTAATTTCTGCAATAAATGTTAAAAAAAAAGAGATAATTTATATAAATATATCATTTGGTTTTCTTTGTTGGAGTTTTAGAAATGATGGTACGGTGAACAGAAGAACATCAAAGACGTTTTATACACGAAGCTCCATATGTAAGAAATTACAGTGTCGACATGACAACACGAAAACTCCTTTGAAGTTTCGCATATTTCACCTGGCGGGTCGATTTGTGTGGAGACGATTGCACAGGTTTCACGACGCACTTCATGCCATGTACAGCGAAAGTCGAACGTTCAAAGAGAGACGAAACCAGCGGATCAGAAAGTCGCACATCAGAGCCTGATTACAGAAACTCCATTTTATTCTGTTTTTGCTGGCGCTCACGCAACTACAAGCAACACAAACTCACCCCAAAACTTTAACCTTTGACCTTTAGTTCTTTTGAAAAACTTCAGGAAGGAGTTTTTGCTGCACAAAAGCATGTTTTGCATAATACCTGTACCTATAAATGACAAAAACATTATCAAATCTCTCCCATCCATTTCATTTTCCCTGGAAAGCGCAGTTGGCTCTTTTCATTAATTCTCAAACAATAGAGTCAGTTTCAATCTGTTGTTCTTCTCCTAATTCAGATGGGCAGACGCAGATATTATGCATGAGCAGCCGAGCGTGAATTTTCTTATTTAGTAACTTAGATGAGGTTTTTTTTTTTTTATGTTTGTCAGAGATAATAAATTGAAGAGAGGGATTTCACACACTCATGGGGGGAAAAATACTGGTGGGAAACAAAGAATAAAATGCGGCACATCAACAGCGACATGTTGATCTGTTGTGTCAGAATGTGTCATTCAAAAATTATTTATATAAAGTTTGGGGCTTTTTTTTCCTGCAGACTGTATTAGATTTATCAGAAGACTTCAGAATCAATTACTTTCTAGCAACTGTTACACATTTTGATGTGATATTTGGTGTTTCTAGAGAAAGTTTCTCAGCAAAAAGCATCTGAATTATGGTCGTCACTCACAAAAATTCAAACTAATTAAACTGCTTTCATATACCAAAACTGCATAATCCTCTAAACGTGTTATTTTAATACAGCTGTGTTTAGAAAGTTTAAATCTGCATCATTACATACATGACATTTTCAACTGAGTTAGTGTAACAGTTCTTAAGAAAATGATCAAAAATGCTTTAAAAATGCCTCATTAATCAATCAGTACAAAAAAAAAAAAAAAAAAAAAAAAAAAAAGATCGGTACCAAAAACAGAACATCTACGTTTTCTGCCAAGTCAGCAGGATCCATAAGAATTACATCTCAATCAACATCTAAAATCTAACTCCTCTGAAGTTCCTTTGTGAGGCAAAATTCCGTTCTTTGGAGAAAAGGCTAATTTGATGATGTAATTCCTCTGACAGATCTTACTCTAAAATCAAGGACTTCACTTCAGGCTGAGTTTCTAAATGCCGTTTTAAGGCTGATTTTTTTTCTCCACATGGCAGATTTTTTGAAGAAACTCTGCATGTGTTGTTGGAATTCAGCAGCCACGTGTTGTCAGAACAGGAACGGCGGGTAACATGACGACCTGCTGCCACACGGATGAATCACGCCACATCGCAGCTCTCAGCTCCGCGTGCGCTCATGACCTCTTATTACCCACAATGCCACCAAACCCAGCTGTGCGGTTATTCAGGGTCGCAGCTGAGCCGTGTCAGGGACAGAAATAATAACAATGATGATGATGATGATGAAGAACTCGTCACCATGAGTCATTTATTTTCCATACAGCTGTCAGGGTCAGCAGCGCCACGAGGAGACGACCACGACTCAACCATTCATGGTCAACGGCTGCCAAACAGCCAATCAGAGCCATGATCCATGATCGTCCATCCCAGTTCCCACTTTCCAACCCATATATACTGTATGTATATACTACTTATATATATATATATATATATGTGTGTGTGTGTGTGTGTGTGTGTGTGTGTGTGTATAGAGAGTGGGAGAGATAAACAGACTTTTATCTTTATCTACACACACATATATATTCCATTCCATATACAGTATATGTATTATAGTGTATATATACATATACAATATCTATCTATCTATGTGTGTGTGTGTGTACATATATATATATNTTTTTTTTTTTTTTTTTTTTTACAAATCCTATATAAATACATTGTCTTTAAACAGCTGAAGTTAAAGGATCATACTGGTGATTTTGCATGTTTGAGCCCATACATACAACCTGCATGCATGTTGTATTACTGCCGACCATTTCCCAAAACGTACCACTGGAGCAGTAAATATTATAATTGTTTTTCCTACCTGCCAGACTGCCATTGGTTTCAGTTTATTCCAGTATGCTATGAAATCAACTTATAGAGATTTGAAACATGCTGAGATAAGGAATTCATCACAGCGAGCATTTTTAAAAAAAAATAACTTTATTTTGACAGTCCAACATGGATCTGCATGGAAGAAAATGTACGTCTCCGCCAGGGAATATAGTCCCAGGAAAAGTTGAAACAACCGTCCATTTTACATTCGGATGTATGTTTTAGCAGGTGAAACATTATATTTAAGGTGAATGTATCACCCTGAGCATTTTATTTTGAAAGGGTAAGGGATTTGACAAAATAGCAGAAAAACTAAAATTTGATTTTATGTTTTGGAAAATGGTTGTGAGTAATGTAATATTTAGGGTAAACATGTTTAAACGTGAAAAATCCCCATGAAAATCAGAAAACACTCCTAACAAAATCAAACGTAAATGAGTAGAATCGCAGGAAGAGATAACACACAACACTGCACACACACACACAGATAACACACAACACTTCACACACGTAGTTTGTAGACGGACCCTAACCTCCCAATTTCATAGCAAATTAAATCTGAAACGCTCCCTGAGAACTTGTGTGAAACTTTAAGGACATGAAATATCTGTCTGATGCTAATTATATCTGCCATGCAGCGTGAGACGTAAACGTAAGGAGAGGAGGAGGAAGAGGAGGAGGAGGAGGAGGAGGA